>NQII01000137.1:179454-237841 GCA_002778355.1 Clitarchus hookeri | reverse complement strand
GGGGGGGGGGGGGACTTGTAAAGTGGTCACTTTATAGTGAATAGCCTATATGAAGAGACGCGCCAGGCGAGAGGGGATAATGTTCGTATTTCCGCGAGTTGCGTCAGTGACCCGAGCCACGTGAATATCCACTCGGCATTCCTGCCGGGTCGGCTCCGCGAGCACCGTACATGGCCGTCGGGGTCACCGGATCCTCGCCCATTTGCCGTTCGCCGCTCGTCTCGCGCCTTTATACGCGAGTGCAGTCGTCGTATATGATGCGCGGCGTTCGTTGGAAAGTTTTACTGCATCTCGCACGTTCGACCGGTCGAATATACGACCGCGTTTTGTCGCGGTGTCGTTTCACTGCCGTCTCTCCATGGGAAGTCAGTCTTTCGTTCCGTCTCCTCTGTCTAAACGCAGTTTTATGTACCGGAGAAAGGTTTCGCATTGGCAAAGCACCGGAATCGCATCCGGGAGGACTCGGGTTCGATTTCCGGACATATCCTGATTTCGGTTTTCCATGAGTGCTTGAAGAGATTTGGGCGTCTCTTGACAGTGATGTGTTGAGAGCCGATGCGGTTGAAGTGAGATGAGTCTGGAGCAGCGGTGGAATGATAAGGGGAGGGAAATTGGGAGATGCCCGAGAAAATCCGCCGACCAGTGGTATCGTCCTGCCCGATTCCCACTTGCGAAAATCCGGAGTCATCCGGCCGATGGTTGCACCGGGTTCACCTTGGAGGGTGGCGAGAACTCTAACCGCTCAGCCACCGTGGTCCCTAGGTTCATTTCTAGAGCACATGGCCGATTCCTTCCCCATTCTTGCTTTTATAAGCAACTTGTTTCGTTTCCAATGACATTGCTGTCGACGAGTCGTTAGAGTTACCTACATACCTACCTACCTAAAATATTATGAAATTTTGTGACTTTTATGTAACATTTTCAGTCAGCTAAGTATTTCCCTCCTAACTCTAAAACGCATATAATTTTTATAGTAATAACTGCACAACTGAAAATAATGTGCTACAAGAGGCCTTCAAATGTGATAATTTCGTCAAATGCTTATCGAAGTGGGTTTCCTCATGGAAAAGAGGACATGCAGCTGATACAGTTACAGACAGCTAAAGCAGTTACCGGTGCCCAATAAAGCATAAAGGAATTTGCACTTTTCTTTTAGCCAAAAATGGCGAAACAGTTATTGCCGTGTGGGTAGAGGCATCGTTGTGAAGAATCAACCATTATTGGTTCGAATGGTGATGTTCGTGTATTAGGACATGTACCGTATGTGTATTGTGCTTAATAAAGTGTATGATGTGATAAGTACTTTAATTTCCATACCCCAGGTCCCTTTAACACGTCCGAAAACAGGTTTGACCTGGAACGTCAGTTGCAAGTTGGGACGTGCAGCACTGCTCCCGGAAGTTCCCCCGGAAGTTCTTATCAGTTCTCCCGGAAGTCCTTCCTTTGATAATTTAACCTTGCTCTTATGGGTCCCCAGTAGCGGCTAGCGCCTAGTCTTACTGAGCGCTGCCGTGGAGTGCACAGCAGTATATAAGCATTGGTCTGGAGCAGTGAGTTTTCAATTTGTTGTGAATCCCAATTAATATTCACAGAGCCATGGGGCGAGCACGTTGGCATAAGAGAAGACATGTTTCAAGACCTGTTGTTCGGAATATTGGTTACAACACGTCTAAGTAAAGTACTGAATTAACTGTCTGGCGGATGTGGACAAACTGATGGTGAATCAGCCCTTGACAATCGAAAAAATGCGATGAGCTTTGTCTTCACGTTGAATTATTGTTGACGTAGAATTTATTGTCTCAGTTTACCGGGATTACAAGGACTGAAATCCCGCAGCCGACAGATTTTCTTGTGAGTGGTACACGAAAAACCTCGTTTCATCATCAGCTACTGTAATTCTTAACATTTTACGCTCCAGAGTGTTCGTCCAAAACTAATTAAACGGTGTTTCATCGTAACTATTTCCACAGGCAGCTGATAGATGGCGTCAATTTTCTCTGTAGCAGAATTCAGTCCTGGGACTTTACAAAACAAAACGGTTAATATGTGGTATCATGTGGTTTTATGACTATACATATCACCCCCTAACTCCATATTGGCGTTATTGCGTTATTCTTGCCCATTACGGTTATTATTCATACTAAATGCTAGTCTGGTTCGCTGTAGTGAAGCATTGCAAAAGCAACCCCTAATGGTTCTGTCTCCCAGCATTCCTTCGTTGGAGTTCATTTTCGTCGAGTTTCAGAATCATTATTATACACGTGCGCCGGTTGCGATTTTAAACAACCTGCTATCACAGATCCAACCTCATCTGACCTATCTGCGAGCTTACGAGAGGGCAGGACATTTATAGACGTATCGTGCAATCACAATGAAACACAAAAAAAAAAAAAAAAACCTGAAAATACAATAATGTTTCACGTCTCCATATACAGTGCTACGACCGGGCCAATGTGGTCGGGTTTCGTTGAGACGGCAAACAACGGGCTCGAGTGGAAGTGTGGCGCATGCGCAGAACGGTAAAACGACTTCGCCTACACGACAGAGCTGTTAGACGCATCCGCTGCTCCGCGTGCTTCAGGGAAACAACAGACCCACACTAGATATCGTTCTGCAAGATGCTGTGGTCATCACAATAAGGGTTTACCCGTGTAACACGCGCTGCATTCTCATGAGATAACTCATCTCTGAAAGGTAAGTTAGGGAAGTTGCTATGCGTGACGCTCTCTCTATGTATCGTCACTACGAACGGCGTATTATTATTATTTACATAAATTATACGATTGTGGAAAAATTAATAAACGATTGCAACCATTTAGACGAAACAATATTACTACCGTGACAAAAATAATGTAAATATTCCTTTTATGTTCATACGGTAATAAAAGTGAAAACTCACACATTGTTAAAGCCATCAGGTGCTATGACGGAGGGTTTTTTTGTGGGGGGGGGNTAAAAGAAGGCGGGCTCTAGTGGGCTGGAGAGACAGACTCGTTCAAGCCAATGGACTCGTGCTATCCACATGTTATAACATACGTTACTGGTGCTGAGATTGTTTAGGGGTTCTTCAGGTTTTACCTAAGACTAAGAATTTTTAATGGTGCTCAATGGTCTAAAATGATTTTTTAAAATAATTTTACAGTGTTACATCCTTTTTCGTTTTGATACGAAACTGTCGTCCGAAAAGGTGTCAAAATGGAGGGAAATGAATTTTTTATGACCGAAAAAAACAAAATATATGGAGTTTTAAATTTATATCTTTCTGCGGGAAAATTTCAAAATTTAACACAGTTTATTCGTTAGGATAGAGCTCAAAATAATTGTTCATATTATTAGTGTCTCATGGAGAAGATCTCTTGGTAATTTGTTTTGCGATTCGCTTATATTTCAATCAGTGAAGTAACTACGGCAACACAGGTGGTGTAGCTGAGTCCGGGCTCTTAGCCAAAAGAGATCCTGGCCCACAAAAGTCGCGGAAGATAAAAACATTATTATCCAAATTATAAAGTGTTACTTACACATGTTTATATTTTATAGCTCAGATTGCCGCTATAATATTGTTACAATTGTCTTTAAAAGTCAGTGGGCTAAACCAAGTTCGTTAAGGGATGGAGGTCTTAATTAAATAAAAGAGTAAATTATAATTTCCTAATTTTATTTAAAATAACTACAAAAAAAATTCTCTCGACTCAACGTCTTACAATAAATTGATATCACTTGCTGTTTACAGTTAATTACTTCAATCAGTACAATTCGCAGCTACTTCAAAGAAATTAACGTAATTAAATAACTTAAAATCAGTTCCAATAGACAGTGTATGAAAATCTATTCAATTATTTTACAAATTATATCTCCATATTTGACAGTTCCAATATTTACAATAAAGTCCGTATCACATGTTATTCAGCCCCACCTCAGTTTAGTCCAGGTCCCACCAGTCCGCAATTTTCTAGAGTTCTCTAAGCGCCCTCACGCACAGTCGCCTTCACTCGTCGGGTTTTACGCCCTCTTGTCCATTCACACCACAAACACCTCGTCCGCCGTCGCCATGCAATCTCCCGTAGTCGTTCGTCCTCTACACGTCGCTCGATTACCGCACTGAGCTAATTGGCTTCCACCAAAAGACTGCCCACAGTCCGGTGTGGATAGTATTTATATGGTCGTAGGCCATCGCCCATAAATTTCTCAAAATGCCGCGTTGCACCGAGGGTCGTAGTTCCCAGAATATCTTTGCGCATCCTCTAAATCAATCGGCTTTTACAGCAGGGAGAGGAGGGGCAGTGACGTGAGCTAGGTCACAGCAGTCAATCATCCCCCCACCCCGGGTGAGCGACGGGGCAGCGAGCGTGGCTGGCTGGTGAGGAGGGGAGGGTTGAGGTGGTGTCACCGTCCTTAGAGCCAGACAAGGTATGGAGTTCGCGTCAGCGCATAATACTGCCCCCTCCTTAAGTCTGTTCGTCTCGAACAGACTCTTCAACACTTGGACCTTCGTACAGCGCCAGTCGGTCGATGTGAACAACCTTAGGCTTCACCCGAGAGCGCTATTGATAAATCCGGTAGACCACATCACTTATATGTTTATAGATTCTGTATGGGCCTTCCCAAAATTTCTGTAGCTTTTGGCAATACTCCTTTCGCCTGTGAGGGTTGTACAACCATACCAGCTTTTGATGTATTTTAATGACATATTCTGGAGTGGTTGCTTCTTCTTCCACTGGACGTCCGAACAACAGGTCACCAGGAAGGCGGAGCTCTCTCCCAAACAGCATCCTTGAAGGTATTATTACCCTTGTAGANGTCCGAACAACAGGTCACCAGGAAGGCGGAGCTCTCTCCCAAACAGCATCCTTGAAGGTATTATTACCCTTGTAGACTCGTGGACTGCCGAACGATATGCCAGGAAAATTAAGGGTACCTTGGAGTCCCAATCTTTCTGGTTATCTTCTAAGAAGATCGCCAGATACTGTTCCAGGGTACGNAAATTAAGGGTACCTTGGAGTCCCAATCTTTCTGGTTATCTTCTAAGAAGATCGCCAGATACTGTTCCAGGGTACGATTTAGCATCTCGTCCATCCCATCCGACTGAGGGTGTAAAGCTATGGCAAGAGTTTTCTTCATCCATATAATCCTTGTTACCTCTTGGAAAAGAGCTGCTTCAAAATGTCGTCCTAGCTCAGAATGGAGCTCAAGTAGCACTCCAAACCTAGAGAAAACACGCTCTACAAGTGCATAAATACTTGCGGAGATTGAGGGACGCCATTCTTCGGAAAAGGCCAGGACTGCTTGCATCCAGAGTGGCAACTCCGCCACGAAAACGCAACTGCGCATTCAGCACAGTTCGTGCAGCAGTTTTTGACGAAGCACAAAACTCCCCTGGTCCGGCAGCCATTACATTCCCCAGATCTCGCACCCTGCTACAGCAATTTCCACGTGGAAGAAAGAACATTTCAAGACGTCAAGGAAATCCAACAGAATGAAACGAGGCAGTAGCTCACTATCCCAGAAATGGAGTCCAGGGCATGGTTACAGGAATGAAAACGACGCTGGTTGAAGTGCGTGGCTTCATAAAGAGACTGTTTTGAAGGATCAAATGCCGAAACTCTAAGTGTTGCACTTTTTTCCATACTAGCCGCAGTCCCTATACTTTCAGATCACGCCGCGTGTGTATATGTGTGTATAACAATTTTGCTAGTAACCACCGGACGTTTCGGCATCTCACGACTTTACGACACTGCTAGTGATTATAGGCTGTTCACGGTAAACTGAGCACTTTTGTAAGCCCTGCTTAAGATCTGCTTGTATTCACATTATGTATTCTTCCACCGTGTGTAAAATTAACATTATCATGTACCTCACCTTTTTTTTTTTNCTGCTTGTATTCACATTATGTATTCTTCCACCGTGTGTAAAATTAACATTATCATGTACCTCACCTTTTTTTTTTTTTCATGTATCGGTCAAGTTAAACTGTTAAATTATTGGAAAAGTGTCTATATTACAAATACACTCATNCTTTTTTTTTTTCATGTATCGGTCAAGTTAAACTGTTAAATTATTGGAAAAGTGTCTATATTACAAATACACTCATACTTACACTAATATGCGTTAAAAAAATATAAAACCAAATAAATAATTCCAGTATTCACAAAACGTTTATCTAACACTTTAAATTTAACGCCAAGAAATGGAACTACTTTCTCTCTGTCGTTACCAATCGTATTATATTGAGCACATGTAAGTCAATGTGGCCGTTAAAAATTATGCAGGTAGGGGCAGTGGCATTTTTCAAAGGTTGATTTCAAAAGTGCTCAATTAACCGTGTAACTGACACAGTCGTGGGCAGGCCGCAGAAGGTAATAAGATTGGTAATATAATGGGTTCAGGAATAGCGAACCGCATCGTCATTTGAGTTAATGGCCGAATGGAAAAATCACTTGGGGAAATAGCCACATCCGTAAAGTTGATGACGACTGATCCCGCGACCTCTTGCGCTGAAGTCGGACAAGCTGCCGCGGGATCAAACACCAGTTGTCGCGTTGACGTCCAACTACTCGCCGCTGGAAGAAGGAACTTTCCCTTCGACCGATATTCCATTTGCCAAAGCAAAGTTATCTGGAAATGTACGGATGCAGTTGTCGGTGCAGTGTTTTGCCATAAGACACTCTGAGTTCTTGAAGCAAATGCGGTCTCTCTGCCGTTCATAAAGTCGTCGGCTTCGGATATCTTCGAGAGTGTGTAGCATTCTCAGTGAACCACCTCCGTTTCTCGGGCCACAGTGAGGGAAATTCACCTCCTCCTCGTCCTCATTCTCCAATATATACAATTCCAATTATTTATAGGGGTCGCGGTGGTGTAGTGGTCAGACTACTCGCCTCCCACCTAGGCGAATTGGGTTCGATTCCCAGCGGGGTCGCTACCGGATTTTCGCACGTGGGAATCGTGCCGGACGATGCCGCTGGTCGACGGGTTTTCTCGGGGCTCTCCCGTTTCCCTTGCCCTTGCATTCTGGCGCTGCTCCACAATCACCGCACTTCACCCTCATCGGCTCTCAAGACCTCGATGTTAAGAGCCCCTCAACTCTCTCAACTCAGCTCAACTCAAAATATTTATATAGGCGTCAAGTTCTGCAAAATGTGCAAAAGTATGCGAAAGAAAACTACAGTACATTAAGGGGCTGCAATAAATCAGTGTTATGCATACTGCGCAAGACATTGGAATAACAATCGACATGTTCGTGCTTCTGCGGTTGTAAACAAATCTTTCTTGCCAATAGCAGAGTACGGGTAAAAATTCAATATTATAATTAGTCAGGATTCTACGATAATAAACGTCGCGGTGATTGCCGTAAAGAGGAAAAATTAGCAGAAATCCTGTACGGGAACGCATGTCATGCTGTCTGCATCCAAAAGTTACGCACACATACACACACATATATGTGTCTGTAAAATTGATGACGTTCCGCGTATTTGGCTTTAGGTATGGCTAAATGTAAAGTTTCATGTTTTTCAAGATTAAGTTTTTTTCCACAGAAAATTCAATGGAAACATAATTTTAATATTTTATGATGGCGTAAGGGGAGGGGAATGGAGGATATTCCTAATTAACAGTCACGCGGTGCAAACCTCTTCATTCTAAAGCCCACAAAAATATCTTGATGTGTTATGAACTCTTTGCTGTCGTTTAGGGCTCGGGTACATTATACATTAACATTTCACAGACACATTTTCAACGATAAACCCAATACACCACGCAACATAAGCACAGCAGCCTTTCTGCAATTAAATGTAACACTTGTAATGTTTGTTTGTTTACGTTGCTAAATTTAGCTTTGAATAAATTAAAATTGGTCTATAAGGTAGCGTGCTTTCGTTAAAAATTTTCATGTAATTTTTGACTGTTAATATTATTTCGAAATATTTGAAAACTTACGTTATCGCAGTGCTCTCTAAACTAACACAATAAAGGGACTGCCCAGGAACTGTAGTCAGTTCATATATATATATATATATATATTTTTTTTTTTCGTATAGAAGTTTAATACTTGACAACGTAGTAGAGAGTTCGGTGCTTTTCATTGGCCAAACATTCAGACAGAAATAGTAACAAACAAAGTTAAACTAAGTTGAACTCCTCTTGTTGCTAATACTATGTTTAGAGAAGTGCTTATTGCCATGCGCGATTGTAGCTTGTGGTATTGATTAACAAGGTGTTTAATGCTTGTGTGTATTTCTGTGCTGTGTTTTTGAAATGCTTGTGTTAATTGTGCCCGGGCCCATACGAAATCGGCACTCTACTTTCGTATTGGGAATGAAGGCAAAAAATTACCCAGAAACTAGAGAACAAGCAAAAGTGCAGTAAATGCGCGTATAAAGTGTCGAACGATCCGTTTATTCGTAGTCTCCAGAACATGAACGTTGGCCCGAATTGGTCTCGCAATTACAGTGGACGGCTCATTACTGTCCGTGGTTAGCCCGCCAGCTGCGTGTATACATTCTGATTCCATCCGTACTTGTTTTGTTGCCAGGACAAGCGCACATTCAGAATGAACTTGTACTCTGACGATTCGCACGGAGTTTTGTTAGCAGCAGCATCCGACCGGATGTCTTCTGCGTGATTTTGTATTGTCGGAACATAATAGCGCCAGTTATCTTAATTAGAAGAACTTCGTTCCAGGCCTTGAAAACTACAGATAAGTAGCTGACGCCTGTCTTCAAACAAGCATTTTATTAATAAATAAAAGTATTGGACGAAATTAAATAGAATGGAAACATATAAAATTTTTTTTTGCCTTATTCCTTTACCTTGTTAGAACACCTTCTCTTCACTACCTTTACCTTTAAAAAAAAAATGCAGTAAACCTTAAATTCATCAGATATTTTAGATGAAATACAACTAAGTGTACGCACTTTTGTTACTGTGTTCAGTATTGATACGCAAAAAAAAAAACATAATAATAACAACGACAGCAATGGGAATGATCATTTGAAGAATGCAAAGAATACCGTAAAAATGAGTAGACGACTTGGTCTCTTCCTGTGAATTGCCATCCTTAATCTTCGCAATGTTGCGCAGTACCTGTCGGTTGTGGTTGTTTCTCTACTCTACAGAAACTCAAGGTCAAGCCGAACTTGTGCATCCCAGAACACAGCGGCCATGATTATGCCGGCTAGGAGCGCTACTTTGACGATGGCGATGTCACGTGCTTCCATTCCATCGAAGACCGTGTGGTTTCGTGCGTGCGATGGTGAAACCGTATTTCAAAACCGGCCACGATCGTTTCGGGCATAGGCGTTCCCTTCTTCATGCTGCAGATATGTTAACATGTGGGAAAATAAACATACGTATTTGTGCTGTTTTATTAAAAAAAAATTGGCACTCAGCGTGCACATCCTCCGGGATTATGAAACGCTTCCTAAATGATTAGATGAGTAATGTCTTACGAAAGGCCTTCGTCGTTAGTCATATCGCAGAGATTAGATAAGTTCACAGATACGAAATGGCGTGGCGTTTTATTTAATGTGAACGTACCCAGTCTCTGATTGGCTGCCCGAGAGTCTGGGAACAGGCGTGTAAGAAACCAAGCGCTGATTAGCGAACGGCGTTCCAAAATTTAGCTGGGCAGTGACAGTTATTTTGGTGGCGTGAGCAGTTGGGTTAGTGGTATAAAAGGCTGTTTCACCTCTAAGTACTCTGTAATTGTACCTCATACTGTCCGTCGTAGATNGCGTGAGCAGTTGGGTTAGTGGTATAAAAGGCTGTTTCACCTCTAAGTACTCTGTAATTGTACCTCATACTGTCCGTCGTAGATACTCCTGAATAATTTTCGTGAATTTTGGTCGTCTTGCTGGCAGTGGTTTGCAGTGACGGGTGGAATGGAGTGGAGTGGAGAGATTTGGGCGGCTCTTAACATCGGATTCTTGAGAGCCGATAAGGGTGAAGCGAGGTGGGTATGGAGCAGCGTTGGCATGCAAGGGCGGGGGAAACGGGAGATCCCTGAGAAAACCCGTTGACCAGCGGCATCTTCCGGCACGATTCCCGCATGCGAAAATCTTGGCGCCACCCCGCTGGAAATCGAACATGGTCCGCCTTGGTAGAAGGCGAGCTCTCTAGCCACTGCGCCACCACGGCCCCTACAACGACCGGTATGCCACTGCGATGCACGTCTGGCGAACGTTTGACACCATCCTTTCACGAGTTGCGCACTTGTTTTTCGCATAACGCAAACAGCTTTCTAGATTTCTTCTCTTGATATACGTAGGTGCAGACGAAACTTACGGTGGGCAATGGAGAGTTGCTATGCAGTTCGCTGGGACACATCTATCGCAGCTTCTCTGGAACATCAGCATACATAATAAGAAACTGCACCAGCATTAGAATAGAACAGGGTTGAGAAACCATTCCCCGCACCCTCCCCGGAATCGATTCCGCGACCTCCCGTAAGCGAGGCAAGCACGCTGCAGCATAACCAAAACATCAGTTGTCAGTACAGACCTGCAGAATCCGCTTTTTCGTTTTGTGATAGGATAGACTGCGCTGCGTTATACACAAGTGAGCACAATGCACATTTTTAGTGGATGCCTCTTTTTGACATTAACCATTTCCCTGTTTAACCGCATTAAATCAGATTGGTCACTCCACTGCCGAACATTAATTATTGGCTCAAGAGTTTGCGGAGTTGCGCCAAACATATTCCCATCCAATGGCAAAAGTCGGACCAAAGTAAAAAAAAATTCCGTTCGCAGGTCATCAGTTATCCCTCAGAAATAACTGCGAAACATGATCTTTGTGGGGTAGAGAGAATTTTGTCTCCGCCTAATAGGCCCGTCTACCTGGCGCTTGAACTGCGCTGAGGAGTGTTTAAAATACACGTTTTCCTACGAAGATATTAAACATACTTCCCATGTGCTCATCTACGAAGAGAACACATATTTCAAATGAGGCCCGTTGAGCTTATTCAAGAAGTCACGCAAGTTAGAAACACAAATTCAGAAAACTCGAAAATAGCTAAAAACTACTTTTTTCAAAGCGGCGTATCTCAGAAAATACGCTTCAGATAGATACAGAAATACTCCCGAGCCCTGCCTTGAATCCTGCCACAGACTTCCCACCAAAAATAATGATAGGTTCACCGCTTGAAGTCCCAACAGAACGAGACCACAGCACGCCATTGCAGAGCCTTGCGCTTAGTGGCGATTGCGCACTTGATGTACGTGGCAGAGTCACCCTTGTCACTCTCGTTCTACTCGGATTCAAACGCAGTAAATAGCTCCAGGTAGAAGGGCCCCATAAGAGCGACGTTTTGAGCGTCGGTGAGGGTGAAATGAGGAGGAGACGGAGCAGCGGCAGAATGCAAGGGCGGTGAAACGGGAGTACCCCGAGAAAACCGCCGGCTTAACGGCATCGTCCGCCACGTTTCCTACATGCGAAACTCTGGATGGCCCTGCTGGGAATCGACCCGGTTCACCTTGATGGGAGGCGAGTATTTTGACTACTATTCCACCGAGGACCTCTATGATTAGGTCACTGTAGTAATGCGAACACTTTCGCCGTCTTCAGGAGCTCATCTATTCAAGAGTTTAATAATTTCTATCTAATTCAATTTAATTATCTCGTATTCGGAATTAGATAGTAAACTAGTAGTGAAACTGGTATTACTTGCGCGTACAGAATCCTATATTCTGGATAAGAAAATGGTTTAATTTTCTAGTACATCGGGCTATATCATATAGCCTATTCGCAGTTTCTTCATACTTTTTGAATCAAACCTTTGAAAAAACACCCCATGTATGACTTGTTTTGTTATTTCCCCTAAATATATCACGTATCACAAGCGTTTTATACTTATTTTATAATAAAAGTACGGTATTTTTGGTTAAATTGAACTTTTACTTATATCTTATCCACAAATTATAATATTTAATTTCTAATTCATATGAATAAAAACCATGAAAAATAGGTATGTTGGTAATGCCTAGTACGATATAGTTCTTATACAAAATATCATTACACTGGGTGCGCGCGAATGCGGTGCGTTGCCCCTTTGGTGTGATTTTCAAGACGCGGTTAAGCTTTGCTTGCATGAGGCGGAGAAATATCCTGGAAGTAGAATTCAGCAGGCCTTCATAAAAGATGGAAGTATCCGTGAGTGGAGTATACATACTAATCCAACCGAAACTTATAGGCCAATGTTAAAAATACCCACACATTCGTTGTTTAAGAGGTGATCATAAATCCTCATTATGATTGGCTGTCTAACGGCCTTTTCTCGCGGCACAACATCGGTACGCAAGCGCAAGTGGGAAAGCATACATAATTCGCTGTACGTAATTAGCGAAAATGCAAAGTCAATCGTCTGGTTAGTTCTTACATCTTGTCGCTATCGTAAAACAAAATCTTGAAGAACCATTAGCGCTTCATCATTCAAACAAAAACAACCAGTGTGCGCAACTTTTAACGTCGGAGCTCTACAACCCAATGTCGTAACTATTAGAAGTTTGAATGCCTATACATAGGGGCAGTGATATTTCGCGAAAAGATTTCGAGACAAGATAGAGTCCAAACCACNAGAAGTTTGAATGCCTATACATAGGGGCAGTGATATTTCGCGAAAAGATTTCGAGACAAGATAGAGTCCAAACCACAGGGTCGTTCAGCTTTTTTGATTGGCTGAAAAATGTTCTGGCCCGTGTTAACCGTTTGCGCACGAATCACGAAGGTTCAGTGCTGGAGTTACTTTGTCTTGGAGTGGCTTGGTCAAAGACAGACACGGCACCAGCAGCCAATTGAGTAATAACAAGAGCTGAGGTGTGTGTATATAATATTGAAGTCTACTGTGTGCTCCGATTTTTACGCGAAAAGTCACTGGCCTTACCTATACACAATTTTGTATCGCACACAAAATTCCCGTGTCTGCTTCGGTAGAGGGAAGAGTGTTTAGGCTATATTCAAAGTCTACGAATTCAAGACCAGCACTAAGATATTGTTTTTTGGTTGTACTTTTATTTAACGAAAAATAAAAGACGCTTTTTTCAAACATGCTGCGGCGCAGTTTAAGCATTTAGTAGGCGACCATCTAAGATATGCTATCACTGGCATTCGGTGCTAACGTGAATGACAGGTGATCCCAATTTGCCAAGCTTCTAATCCANTCTAAGATATGCTATCACTGGCATTCGGTGCTAACGTGAATGACAGGTGATCCCAATTTGCCAAGCTTCTAATCCATCATTGCGCCAGTTATATAAATCTATATTTATAAGCACAAAAAAAAAAAACTCGACAGGGGAAGCATGTGATTACTACCACAATAATATTATATTAAAGTATTTTATCCAATGCACAGTGTAATTCTATCAGTGCCGTTAGGTTTTCTATGCAATAAGAAAAAAATATTTCCCACTTATTTTTATTGTTTTATTTTTTCATAGCAAGTAAAATACAAGGCCACAAGGCTAATAAATCCCAATGTTTTCCCATGCTTTAAAATGAAGTTCACATGAGCCTTGAGCTCACTCCACTTGATAAATTCACCGTTAACAGCCTGTAAAAGACAGTATTGCGCTTTACTGCATCCCTTCCACCAATGAAATTTCTCCGCTTGAAGTCCCACTTGATGTGCAAGCCAGTGTATATGCTCACTCACGGTTACTTCCAACTTTTCCGAAGCCCTGCTTAAGTTCTACTTCCAGCATATTCCTCCGCTTCATGCTACCAAAGGTTAACCTAGTCTTGAAAAGTACACTATAGGGACAGCGGAACCTTATTCGTGCGCACTCAGTGTGATGATATTTTGCGTAAGAACTATCTCGTACTAGGCATTAACTCTCACTGTTTTATTCATATTAAGTATAAATCAGATATTATAATTTATAGATAAAATGTAATTAAAATTACAATTTACCCAAAAATAAGGCACTTTAATGTTGACATAAGTATAAAACACTTCTGATAAATGACATATTTATGATAGAACCAAGGACGTCATTAGGTGTGATTCAAAAAGTGTGAAGAAATCGCGAATAGACTATAGCCATTATTGTTCCCGCTATTCTGGGCCTGAAAAGCTAAAATACCTGTAGTCCCTATCTAGGTGACCGCCTTAACACTTGGAGTGCTGTCGACGTAATATTACGTCACCTGAATTTAACTAAGTTCTGTATAGTTTGCCGTCGTACCATTACAACATCCGCATTCTTTGACGAACACGGTCGAATGAATACTACTTCGCTGAAGTTTTCGTAAGGTTTTCTGCAACTTAATATTACGTCTGCAACACTCAACGTACACATTACTCAAATGAATAGAATGGATTGTACATTGGTCTACGCAGGAAATAATTTTTGAATGGGGCGTTTTCATCTCGGTATTATATTGGCATGGAGCCGGCCGGTAATAAACGCTGTACAATATAGTAAGCGTGTCTGGTGTTATGAGAACCAATAGGACGGTTGTGAATGGAAATACAGAGACAGAACTGATGGTCGTGCAGTGGTAAATATAGGCGACTCGCTTCTAGCTCGTCTTAATTGCGAGTAATTATGTGCTGATCTCAAAGTGTTAAGGGCTGCGCCTGCCAAGCTTGCAGCCACGGGGAATGGGGAATCAATTATAAATATGATCCTTCTGAATGCATCAAATTTTAAGGATAACTGTTTCAAACAAAAAAAAGAAAGTTTTTCACCAACCAAAAATTTTTGCCACTAGATAACCGATAGTCTTGCATGTGTACCAGATTTTCTCTATTTTCTACGTTGGAAAACAGGATAATTGAAATAACCATAAAAAAATATTATTCACGTAGCTTAAAAGCTTAACTAAATGTTATCTTTGGAACACTGCACACCTAGCGGCGGAAAATTTCCCTATGCCAAACTCTCTCATAAGAAATCACGTTTTGTTCCTAACCTGAGCAGAATAAGCCTTAGCGCCACACCGACCTCCCGTGGCGCAGTCATTGGTGCACCGCCGGTCTCGGGTGCGGGAGGTTTTGGGTTCAAATCCCAGGTAAAGTATGAGTGTTAGATTATGTTAGGTAATAATTTAGTTTGTAAGCCGTACCCTGAAAGCCTTCAAGAATAAAACTGGGGAGTTAATAAGGCCTTTCCACTCCAATTTCCTTAGCGCTACGTAGAATACCTTTTGTTTGAAACGATTATATTTAAAATTAACGCACTGGGAAGGAATTTAAAACTTATTCTGCATTTAAACTCCGTGGCTGCAGCCTTCGAATGTACTCCTTTTACTACGGACGCCCTGTACTATGTGGTTACAGCGGAGTGAGGGAAGATATTTGGGCGGCTCTTAATAGCGAGGTCTTAAGAGCCGATGAGAGATTGAAGTGAGCATGGAGCGGCGAAGGAATGAAAGGGTGGGTGAAACGGGAGATCCCCGAAAAAACCCGCTGCCAAGCGACATCGTCCGGCACGATCCCCACGTGCGAAAATCCGGGAGTGGTCCGGCCCAGGGATTGAACCCGGTTCACCTCGGTGGAAGGCGAGCAGGCTGACCGCTCAGCCACCGCGGCCCCGGTTACAGCGGAGTGTGCGCTGCGTGAACGCAGCCGTCTTCCGCAGTCTGTCCGCGCGGCACGTACAGGTCTTATCAGAGCCGCTGTGCGTCCCCGCACGATATGGGGGAACCAGACCGCGTGCGAGCAAGTGACTTCTTCCATATTTGAGCCGTCTGCCAGGGAACCTGTTTGGCGAGACCTGTGTGCGCTCCGCCGGCGATATAATACAGCACGGAGTTTCACTTCCGCTCTCTGTCGTGCTGGTCTGCCGGGGACCGGGCTCGGTGAATGCACGACGATCACTCAAAATATTTCAACACGTTGTTCCAACCTTCAAGCGTGGATGAGAATCACTCTCAATAGAGCAGGTTACTCTACCCTAGGGACAGACCTGTTCTCCCGGACCTGCAATTGGTGTAAGGTTCTGCCCGGTTGAACTGGCTCTGGCTCAGAGGACAGTACGTTTGTCTAGGTCGTTTTGATAATTCCATGATTGAGGGTGGGGTGTACCGTTCTCTTAGGTGATTAAAAGCTGCTTGTGTTTGGCCAATGGCCTCTCACCCTTATGCAATCGAGCGTGGTCGGTTCTGTCAATTCCACGAGTGCCATGAAACCATGTAGTACCACTGGTTTGGTCCCACTGGAGGCGGCGGTAGTTAAGGTAGCCGCCTGGTTGGAGGAATTTTTCACGCCTGAGGCCTAAAAGCGTGGGAGCGCTAGGGGCGACCGAGACATGTGCATAAACTCTCTCACCGCCTCCACGCGCAAAGCACTGAACTGGCGTGCAGTCTTGCCATCGATAACGCGCCTCTATGAGACTTTCAGCGGAGACCCAACACATTTTATGACCTAATAACAAAAATAAGTGTTTCATGCACGTGCCTATTCCTTTTTTTAATGTTTTTTGCCGGAATGTTCATACCTAAAATTGAACGTGAAAACACCCATTTGAGCCATTTTCACTATCACAAAAACATACTTTAGAGAGAAATGGAGGGACTGAAAAACGTATACACACGCGTAACGTTTCTGAAATGATAATCGTAAGCGGGCCCGTTGGATGATTTTTTTTAACAATGCGTTTTCTGCTGGAACTCTGCACACCGTTCGGCGGACTACCTAGGCGGCCATCTTAACTGTGTGTGCTAAGGGACCGCGGTAAAGTAGTTGTTAGACTACTCGCCTCCCACCAAGAGATTGAGCGGTTAACCTCTCGCCTCCCACAAAGGGACTGAGTGGTTAGCCTGCTTGCCTCCCACCATGGTGAACTGGGTTCAATCCCCGGCCGGGTCACTCCCGGATTTTTGCATTTGGGAATCGTGCCGAACTATGCCGCTGGTCGGCGGGGTTTTCTCTGGGATCTGCCGTTTCCCCCGCCCTTGCTTTCTGGCGCTGCTCCATACTCACGTCACATCACCCTCATCGGCTCTCAAGACCTCGATGTTAAGAGCCGCCCAAATCTCTTCACTCACTCATACTGTGTGCTACCCTGAGAATACTCGGAGTATCGTGCTGTGTTGATGCTCCGGTGATCCTGGAGAGACACCAGTGGTCTGGGCAGTAACCCCGGCGGCTGAATAACACGCTTAGTGTTGAGTACTGGGGTCTCGGTACATGTGGAAGGGTGTGACCATTCGCATTTGTGAATCTGGTTGGGGCTTTTGATCAGGTCGACTCAGGTGAGATTTGTACATACCTGCAATCCCACCGATTGGGCGGTCGAGGCGCGGTGTGGCCTGTAAGGGTGCCGCGTTAAAATAGAAAAGGCACCGTCACAGACTGTCATAGGCAATTTTATTTCAAGGAATACCGTAGAAAACTTATTTGAAAATGTATACATAAATAGAAAAATGTAAAATATTTAAAATTGATTTTATGCATAATTATGTATAGGTACATAATTATGTAATGACAATTTTTTATTAATGTTATACATCAATATCTTTATATAAAAATGGCTATATAAAATAATTTTAAATTTCTATATTTATATATACATATGCCTACAAGCATATTTAAATAACATATTGTTATGAAAGTATCTGCGTGTTTTCCTTTGGGGCGAACGAGTATGAGGGTTTTCTCAGTGTGCTACCATATTATTTTAAAAATAAATTTTATGGCTGTAGTCCTTTTGTGGACACAAACTAGGATATCTACTGCTAAGAGAACTGAATTTATATACAAGAAAATGACAGTTGATATTCTGACACTGTGAGGTGAACATCGATTTGGAAGCGCTCTCTCGTCATACCACGAAGATGCATAGCAAATACGAAGGCCTGCCTTTGACCTCAACTAGCATGGAGCAGCGACCTGCATCATCGCTAACTGGTTGCCACCAGTACCGATTCTACGACCGAGTTTTCACTTATGTTCAAAAGTCTCGTCGACATGAGAAAACGGCCTTTACGAAAAGTCCTTTTCGCCCGATGAAGCATTATGACGTTGGTCCCATGCAGTTTGTGCAAGGCGATATATTCAAAGAACATTTCGAGATTTGCAAGGATTCGTCTACTGGTAGTCAGCAAGTGTTGCCGGCATTACCTTTTGCTGCGTCGATGGGTACCGTTTAGACAGGTGATTATGCTGATACAGTTTATGCTGAAGACGGAATGAGTGCAGTAGAGTCTGTTTGTGTGGAATGTACACTTGCAAGACTTTAGCGTGAAGTCGACGAACTTCCAAATAAACGATCGTCAGCTCTAAACACTGATGAGCATACAACTCCCGCTACAAAGAAAAGCAAATTTAATATAGAATACAAAACAGGAGGTGAAGATGATCATGAAGAGGGTAATTATGAAAATGGACATGAAGACAGCGGTAGTGCTGAAGACGATGATGGTGATTTTCTCGATGCACTGGCACACCCCTCCAACACATTTTCTGCAACAAGCGACATGAAGAAAGCAGAAGACGTCGAGAATACTGGCTACCTATTTCCCGAAGACCCGAATGAGCTGGTTGATAGACTCAGATATTTGATTGACCTTTCAAAACGGGGAATCTTATGCGCATTAAAGATATATCTTCAATCATTATTAAACTGAAGGATCGGGGATATATCGCATGATGCGATGAACTGCTTACTTCTGAAATTGTAATTACAAAATAATAATACATTATTATAATAAAATAATTGGTTTTTCTTTATTTTTGTGTGTCGTATCCATTTTCCCCTTACAACTTTAAAGTGGTGCTATGAGCACTCAACTATTAACATACATATCTTCATATAGAATGATAATAAAAACTGCATACAAACATGAATTCTGTCGACATACCCAAATTTGGAGATAGTTGGTGAACGAATGTAATTTCTATACATATGGGTGGTGGACAAACGGAAGGATTGTTCGAAGGATCAATCGAAGGATNTGGTGAACGAATGTAATTTCTATACATATGGGTGGTGGACAAACGGAAGGATTGTTCGAAGGATCAATCGAAGGATCAATCGAAGGATTGGGATTGGTCGAAGGATTGGGATTGGTCGAAGGATTGGGATTGGTCGAAGGATTGGGATTCGTTGAAGGATTGGAATTCATTTAAGAATTGGGATTGGTATGGGTTGGTGTGTGGATTGTTTCGGATTGGTGTAGATTGTTTCGGATTGTTGTGGATTGTTTCGGATTGGTGTGGATTGTTTCGGATTGGTGTGTGGATTGGTGTAGATTGTTGTGGTTTGGCATGGGTAGCTGTGGATTGCGGAGGAGGATTGTGGAGTGAATTGTGGAGCGGGTTGTGAAGCGGATTGGTTTGTATATTGTGAAACCTGTGGAGCGGATTGTGGACCAGAAGGTGAAGCGGATTGTGGAGCATGTGGAGCGATTGTGGAGCGGATTGCAAAGAATTGGTGTGGGCTGGTGTGTGGATTGGAGTGGATGGGCGTGGATTGGTGTGGATTAGCGTATAGATTGGAGTGGATTGGTTACGATAGGTGTGAATTGGAGTGGTTTGGTGTAGATTGGTGTGTGGATTTGTGTGGATTGGTGTGTGAATTTGTGTGGATTGGTGTTGATTGCGGTGGATTTTATAATGTTTCTGCAATTCTTTGGGATTCCTTTGTGTTCAAGATACTCACGTGTAGTTTGACCTGATGCTAAACTGATCAAATTATAGCGGGTTCTGTGGGCGGTAATATAGTATGCCAGCACACTTAGATGCCTTAAAAGAGGAAAAGTTATTTTCTGTTGCTTATTCACCATCATTTTGTGATTGTCTTCCGGCAGTACAATATTCAGTGTAGTACAAACATTTCTTGAGGTCTATTACAAACACAGACCTTGTAGTTTTTCAAACAAGTAGTTTTACAAGCGAAATCTTTGTAAGCATTTGTAAAATTGCAAACNAAACACAGACCTTGTAGTTTTTCAAACAAGTAGTTTTACAAGCGAAATCTTTGTAAGCATTTGTAAAATTGCAAACGATTTCTCAGTAAAAATTACAATTTTTTTTACAGTGTAGGGACTAGGGAAGGTTTATGTTAACTAAACTGAAGTTATTTATGAAGACTGAAAGGGTTTCAATTTATTATTTTAAGTTACAAAAAAATACAATTTATTGGCTAGGGAGGACCTAGTAGTACTTTAGTCAATTAGTTAGAATATATGACTAACCCGAATGGTATACTTGCCGTAGACTGAATATTGTGACGGAAAGCGACGAGCGGCACGCCAAGCTGCATTTGGAGGCTTCTTCTCGACGTGGGCACACAGACAGACATATCCCGTACAAAGTGATTTCAAGTGTTACATAGTTTTTGGTGGCGTAATCGTCCCGAATATTATGCGCTGGGAGGGGAGATCCACTGATGCTTTGGTGCTGTGTTTTGTTTTCTTTCAAACTGGAGTTACTGTTGCATCGTGTTTTCGATTCTTCGCCTGGCCTGGGTACCGACGCGTCGCTGCAATTCGCTGGGCTCGCCCGCATTTACTGAATCATAACAACGTGCACTTTTGAAAGCCGTGGATTTCTCCTTACTGCGTGTTGAACATCCTTCCATGGTCACGTTACAATGTACCTTTGCCGCCGATGAAATGACTTTTTGTACATATGTCGGCGGTGTTATCCTGTGAAGTTATCAGAAACGTAAACACGTCCTGATTTCGTTAGTTCAATATGAGCAAAAAACGAAAACAACTCGTGTTTGCTGGCTACCGATTTAAAAATTAAAAATATTTATTTAACTAATAACAAGCTAAGACGTGGAAATACACGTAGTAGGTAATTTGCTGGCAACATTTCACGGTACTTGCCCGAAAAGTCATTTGCAGCCGGGGCCGCGGTGGTGTAGTGGCCAAACTACTCGCATCCCCCCCTAGGCGAATCGAATTCGATTTCCGGCGGGGTCGCTCCTGGATTTTCGCATGTGGGAATCGAGCCGGACGATGCAGCTGGTCGGCGGGTTTCCTCGGGGATCTCCCGTTTCACCCGCCCTAACATTCCAGCGCTGCTCCATACTCACCTCGCTTCACCCTCATCGGCTCTCAACACCTCAATGTTAAGAGCTGGCCAAATCTCTTCGCTCACTCACTCATTTGCAGCCAATCAAAGAATGGCCTGACAAGCTGGTAGCCGGGAACTTCAAATGGGGAATCAACGTTAAACGAAGTTCCTTCTCATTGTGTCAATTGTGACTATAACAATCTCAAAAAAAATAACATTTTGACGCGACTTTCTCAGAAAATATTGCTATATAAAATAATTTTTGAAAAAAATATTTTATAATTTTTTTTGTTATGTGTAAATTTTAATATTACATTTTGGAAAAAAAAAAAAAACATTGGAAGGATGTCTTAACATAGCAACATTCCTTAAGAAATTTCACGTTTGGAATAGTTATATTTAAAATTGACGCAATGAAAAGGAATTTCGTTTAACGTTGATTCGCCATTTGAAGTTGGCTGCTGCTGTCTTAGTAAGCAGGGCCGCTAAGAACCGCAGTACCGTTTCATCGGCACTACAGGAAGTCGTGTGTCACCCGGCTGAGACTCGTCTTCTCGTCGGAAGAAGTGCCGCAGTTGGCGTGCGTCCTGGCGCGTGGACACTCGCCGCCAGGCGGGTTTTGTTTGCTCCATCCGGACCCCGGAAACCTTTTGTCGCTCCGACCGTCTTCGATCTGCGTCGCCCGCGCGCGACGCCGCAGCTGCAGCGGAGACACCCCGCGACGCTGTCCAAACACGCTGCCAACTGAACAGAAATTTCCCACCCTGCTCTTCGAATGCGCAGGTCCTATTTAAGGCCATTGTTGCATTCTACNCGCTGCCCAAACACGCTGCCAACTCAACCGAAATTTCCCACCCTGCTCTTCGAATGCGCAGATCCTATTTAAGGCCATTGTTGCATTCTATATTTCTATGTTTAGACTTAATGAACTTAGCACATTACAATCATATACATTTAAAGTTGTGTAATCTGTATTTTAATTTTTTTTAAATTTATTATTTTTTTACTACTGATTTTAAAATGTAGAAAAAAAAAGTGCCATTTATTTACTATTACCAGAGTGATAAGTGCCGGTAATGGCTTAAACTATATAAGATGTATTTTGAAAATTGATTTTTTGGATTGATTACAAAATAAATTTTAACTTGAACTTTAATGGTGAGTTCATGATATTATGTTGGTATAATTTGACTGTGTCCATTGCCGACCAAGAGACATAAAATAAAATTTGCACTCTCACGGAACTCAGCAAGACAAAAACAAAACTTTTTTTTACAATACCACATACAGGAAATTACGAAATCTGTTTCCTTGTCAATAGAACACATATATATACATACATATAAAACACTATGACAAAAACGGTAAAGTGACACAAGTGAACAAACAGTGCAAAAACATTATCAGTAGACACAGCTAAACAATAAAAACTAAAAACAAAAAAAAAAAAAATTAGGATAAAAACCTTAATGAAACACAAGTCAGTAAAAAGTATTACTTGTCAAATTATAAACCCATATAATTCAGCACTTCTAACAACACAGGAACCACAAAAATAACAAGACAAAATAATAAATAAACCAGCAGAGAGGATACATAACGACAAAAAAATAATAACAACACTAATTACAAGTTTTCTTCAGGTGGGACGTTGGACACTATGAATAGAGACCCGGAAATTCCGCGTATTCATTCGACAACAAGCTGGACTCCACAGCCCTTTGTGTACTCGAGCCTCAGCTAGTTGTTCATTGGCTGTTGCTCCAGTTTAACCCTAGACCAGGTAGCACGGGATTCGGTCCTTGTTTTCCCTACAGGTTCGTTATTGGCCGAAAGTGGTCCTAGTCGTGTCTCACAAACTGTGGTCCAATTGAAAGCAAAACTTCATGGTACGTGCGGATAAAGTCGAACTTGTCCTTAAACGAACTCGCGAAATTTCCTGGTCCCTATCTACGAATATTCGCAGTAGTCCTTTGCTGAGTTCTGTGAGTATGCGATGTTTATTTGATTTTGTCTCATGGTCGGCAATGGACACAGTTCAATCACACCAACATAATAAATTACATTTTGTACAATTGTGATTCAATAAGATGTCTCATTTCTGGGATGTGGTTTAGTGCTAAACAAAAACCTACAACAAAACCAGATTAGCCTGCTGAGCGATGTTTTCACTTTCATTGGATTTTTGTTTGGTTATGAATACGATGAGACATGAAACGCGTGTTTTGTGACGGACGTTACCACAGCGTGCGTGAATTTCGAAAGTCTCCCCCGAATCTCATATAAATGTACTTAGAGCTGAGCTTCTGACCTCCATACACACTGCCTGAGCTCTAAGAGACATTTGTACAATTTAGCTGTCACTGCATTTAAAATGTAACAGGATTCCGAGCTATGATCATTCTCACCGCCTACCAATGGTCTTAATAAGAGACCCTACCATGTATCATTACTCGATTTCACGGTTGTATTCAAATTCGACACGGCACCATTTGTTATAGTGGATGCTGTTGTAACAAGGGAATTAAGGCCGCCGTCACACGAGTTGTCAAAACGCGTTTATTGTCAATTCGTTCGGCAGCCACGTTTGAACATGTTTGCGATTGAAACTTACTTCAGTGGTTACATATTAATAACTGAATGCAAACAGAAGGAAATCCTAACCTTGGAAATACGTTTCCATATTTATTTATAATCACTTCCGGCGGAAGTCTTCTACCACTCATCGAGGTTGAGTAATTTATCGATATTAACTCAACAGTTTGGTGTCAGCGTAACTGCGTGCAATGCTGAACATGTTTGAAGTGAACTAGCTCCGTGTCTTCGTGTGACCATGGCGTAACTCACTCGAGTGCATAAAGTTTACTAAAGACTGTTCACAGGCTAACGTCAGCACTTTTGAAATCAACCGTTGAAAAAAAAAAATCCCTGCCCCGAACTACATACATGCTGCACACTGGTGCATAGGCTCCCAGTTAAGTTCGCGACGATTTATTAAAAATAATTCGAAGACTTGACGTTGTATTGCGAGCATAGTGTTTAAAATAATTGCCGCTGAACTTGTTGTTTACATTACTTATTGTTCATATTTTTATTCACATAAGAGTACGAATTTGCATATTATAGTCCATTCATGGTTATTACTAACTTTTCTGAAGCCTTAATAAAGTTTTACTTTCAGGCCATTCCTCCGCGCCGTGCAAGAAAAGTTTGACCAAATACAGAAATGTACACTTAAAGGACGACACACCGTGTTCGTGCGCACTCAATTTAATTATATTTTGTTAGAGAACTAATTATTTCTTACTAAGAATTACCAATACACCTATTTCCCCCTCATTATTTATTCATATTAATTATAAATGAAATGTTTTAATTTATAAATAAAATATATGAATAAGTTTCAATTTAACAGAAAACTTTGATGTTAATGTTAACAAAAACATAAAACGCATGTGATTCATGACATATTGATGAAACAACTAAACACGTCATAGATGGGGTGATTTTTCAGAAGTTTTATTAAAAAAATGTGAAGATACAGCGAATATACTGCATTAATACTTTTACGTCCTTAACAATTCAACTGCTTAATTTGTATGGGGCATGTATAAAGTGATCGGGCCCATGCCAATATTAATTTTACATTTAACAGAAATATACAAATTTGAGACGAAAAGTAGATGCTAAGCAGCCTTTTCAAAAGTGATCAATTAACCGTGGAAGTCTACATAATATAATTACGTATACCCTGCCACAGAATTAAGACGCGAAATTATACGTTCTGTGTACACTATCATAAAATGATAATCAGCACTAATATTAACAATATTGATCTTCATTTTCTTTATGCATTATGGATAAGAAGGGTGTTATCATAATAAGTGCGGATCAGGTATGTTGCAGACGGGAAGGTACTGCTCCAGTGTTCACCTAGGATGAAAATGTAAACCCACTTGGATAAATAAACATATCACAAACGCTGCTATGATCTAACCCACGTTCCGCGAGGAACTTGAGCCAGACACAGTACACCAAGACACTAGTATTTATTAGTAGAGACCTGAAAAATTCGCTGTTTCATTTCGAGACAAGCTAGAATTCAAAACCTCGTACGTTTGTATTGCTTATACTATTGGCCCACCCGTTAGTTTACACCTCCTGGACAACTCTGAGCAAATAAAAAACACACAATAAAATGCAGACCGAATCACCGTCTTCCGCTAATACAACAAGCAACCAATAAACAGTGATATTTGCATTATTTTACATACGACAATGGAGTTTAGCCTACGGGTCATTGAACTCGCGAATTTTTCAGGTCTCTATTTATTAGGTATAAAAACAAGAGGGTAGTTTTATTAAATATTGTTAATAGTATTTAAAACAATATTAATGGCGCATGCCTGGTAATGCCGTAGCGTAANAAACACAGACCTTGTAGTTTTTCAAACAAGTAGTTTTACAAGCGAAATCTTTGTAAGCATTTGTAAAATTGCAAACAATTTCTCAGTAAAAATTACGATTTTTTTTACAGTGTAGGGACTAGGGAAGGTTTATGTTAACTAAACTGAAGTTATTTATGAAGAGTGAAAGGGTTTCAATTTATTATTTTAAGTTACAAAAAAATACAATTTATTGGCTAGGGAGGACCTAGTAGTACTTTAGTCAATTAGTTAGAATATATGACTAACCCGAATGGTATAGTTGCCGTAGACTGAATATTGTGACGGAAAGTGACGAGCGGCACGCCAAGCTGCATTTGGAGGCTTCTTCTCGACGTGGGTCTACAGACAGACATATCCCGTACAAAGTGTTTTCAAGTGTTATATAGTTATTGATGGCGTAATCGTTCCGAATATCATGCGCTGGGAGGGGAAATCCACAGATGCTTCGGTGCTGTGTTTTTTATTTTTTTATTTTTTTTCAAACTGGAGTTACTGTTGCATCGTGTTTTCGATTCTTCGCCTGGCCTGGGTGCCGACGCGTCGCTGCAGTTCGCTGGGTTCGCCCACATTTACCGAATCATAACAGCGTGCACTTTTGAAAGCCGTGGATTTCTCCTTACTGCGTGTTGAACATCCTTCCATGGGCACGTTACAATGTACCTTTGCCGCCGATGAAATGACTTTTATACATATGTCGGCGGTGTTATCCTGTGAAGTTATCAGAAACGTAAACACGTTCTGATTTCGTTAGTTCAATGTGAGCAAAAAATAAAACAACTCATGTTTGCTGGCTACCGATTTAAAAATTAAAAATATATATATTTAACTAATAACAAGCGAAGACGTGGAAATACACTTAGTAGGTAATTCGCTGGCTACATTTCACGGTACTGGCCTAAAAAGTCATTTGCAGCCGGGGCCGCGGCGGTGTAGTGNGCTCCTGGATTTTCGCATGTGGGAATCGAGCCGGACGATGCAGCTGGTCGGCGGGTTTCCTCGGGGATCTCCCGTTTCACCCGCCCTAACATTCCAGCGCTGCTCCATACTCACCTCGCTTCACCCTCGTCGGTTCTCAATACCTCGATGTTAAGAGCCGGCCAAATCTCTTCGCTCGCTCACTCATTTGCAGCCAATCAAAGAATGGGTACGCCCACAACCTTAACTGCCCTGCCTGCCAAGCCGGCAGCCGCGAACTTCGAATGGGGAATCAACGTTAAACGAAGTTCCTTCTCATTGTGTCAATTTCGACGATAACTATCTCAAACAAATAACATTTTGACGCGACTTTCTCAGAAAATATTGCTATATAAAATAATTTTCGAACAAAAATATTTGATCTTTTTTTTTTTGTTGTGTGTAAATTTTTGTATTACATTTTGAAAAAAAAAAAAACCATTGGAAGGATGTCTTAACATAGCAACATTCCTTAAGAAATTTCACGTTTGGAATAGTTATTTTTAAAATTGACGCAATTGGAAGGAATTTTGTTTAACGTTGATTCGCCATTTGAAGTTGGTGGCTGTCGTCTTAGTAGACAGGGCCGTTAAGAACCGCAGTACCGTTTCATTGGCACTACAGGAAGTCGTGTGTCGCCCGGCTGAGGCTCGTCTTCGCGTCGGAAGAAGCGCCGCAGTTGGCGTGCGTCCCGACGCGTGGACACTCGCCGCCAGGCGGGTTTTGTTTGCGCCATCCGGACCCCGGAAACCTTTTGTCGCTCCGACCGTCTTCGATCTGCGTCGCCCGCGCGCGACGCCGCAGCTGCAGCGGAGACACCCCGCGACGCTGNTGTCGCTCCGACCGTCTTCGATCTGCGTCGCCCGCGCGCGACGCCGCAGCTGCAGCGGAGACACCCCGCGACGCTGTCCAAACACGCTGCCAACTGAACAGAAATTTCCCACCCTGCTCTTCGAATGCGCAGGTCCTATTTAAGGCCATTGTTGCATTCTACATTTCTATGTTTAGACTTAATGAACTTAGCACATTACAATCATATACATTTAAAGTTGTGTAATCTGTATTTTAATTTTTTTTAATTTATTATTTTTTTACTACTGATTTTAAAATGTAGAAAGAAAAAAAAGTGCCATTTATTTACTATTACCAGAGTGATAAGTGCCGGTAATGGCTTAAACCATATAAGATGTATTTTGAAAATTGATTTTTTGGATTGATTACAAAATAAATTTTAACTTGAACTTTAATGGTGAGTTCATGATATTATGTTGGTATAATTTGAGTGTGTCCATTGCCGACCAAGAGACATAAAATAAAATTTGCACTCTTACGGAACTCAGCAAGACAAAAATGAAACGTTTTTTTACAATACCACATACAGGAAATTACGAAATCTGTTTCCTTGTCAATAGAACATACATATATATATATACATACATACATACATACATATAAAACACTATGACAAAAACGATAAAGTGACACAAGTGAACAAACAGTGCAAAAACATTATCAGTGGACACAGCTAAACAATAAAAACTAAAAACAAAAAAAAAATAGGATAGAAACCTGAATGAAACACAAGTCAGTAAAAAGTATTACTTGTCAGATTATGAACCCATATAATTCAGCACTACTAACGACACAGGAACCACAAAAATAACAAGCCAAAATAATAAATAAACCAGCAGAGAGGACACAGAACGACGAAAAAATAATAACAACAATAATTCTTCTTCAGGTGGGACATTGGACACTATGAATAGAGACCCGGACATTCCGCGTATTCATTCGACAACAAGCTAGACTCCACAGTCCTTTGTGTACTTGAGACTCAGCTAGTTGTTCATTGGCTGTTGCTCCAGTTTAACCCTAGACCAGGTAGCACGGGATTCGTTCCTTGTTTTCCCTACAGGTTCGTTATTGGCCGAAAGTGGTCTTAGTCGTGTCTCACAAACTGTGGTCCAATTGAAAGCAAAACTTCATTGTACGTGCGGATAAAGTCGAACTTGTCCTTAAACGAACTCGCGAAATTTCCTGATCTCTATCTACGAACATTCGCAGTAGTCCTTTGCTAAGTTCTGTGAGTGTGCGATGTTTTATTTGATTTTGTCTCATGGTCGGCAATGAACACAGTTCAATCACACCAACATAATAAATTACTTTTTGTACAATTGTGATTCAATAAGATGTCTCATTTCTGAGATGTGGTTTAGTTCTAAACAAAAACCTACCCAAAACCAGATTAGCTTGCTGAGCGATGTTTTAACTTTCATTGGATTTTTGTTTGGTTATGAATACGATGAGACATGAAACGCGTGTTTTGTAATGGACGTTACGACAGCGAGCGTGAATTTCGAAAGTCTCCCCTCGACTCTCTTATAAATGTACTTAGAGCTGAGCTTCTGACCTCCATACACACTGCCTGAGCTCTAAGAGACATTTGTACAATTTAGCTGTCACTTCATTCAAAATGTAACACGATTCCGAGCTATGATAATTCCCACCGCCTACCAATGGTCTTAATAAGAGACCCTACCATGTATCATTACTTGACTTCACGGTTGTATTCAAATTCGACACGGCACCATTTGTTATAGTTAGGGCCAGTGACTTTTCGCTTAAAAATCTGAGCACACAGTAGACTTCAATACTATATACACACCTCAGCTGTTGTTATACCTCCATTGGCTGCTGGTGCCGTGTCCGTCTTTGACCAAGCCTCTCAGGACTAAGTAACTCCGACACTGAACCTTCGTGATTCGTGCGCAAACGGTTAACACGGGCCAGAACCTTTTTTAGCCAATCAAGAAGCTGGACGACCCTACAGTGCTTTGGACTGTATCTTGTCTCGAAATCTTTTCGCGAAATATCACTGCCCCTAGTTATAGTGGATGCTGTTGTAACAAGGGAATTACGGCCGTCGTCACACGAGTTGTCCAAACGTGTTTATTGCAAATTCGTTCGGCAGCCACGTTTGAACATGTTTGCGATTGAAACTTACTTCGGTGGTTACACATTAATAACTGAATGCAAACAGAAGGAAATCCTAACCTTGGAAATGCGTTTCCATATTTATTTATAATCACTTACGGTGTAAGTCTTCTACCACTCATCGAGGTTGAGTAATGTATTGATATTAACTCAACAGTTGGGTGTCAGCGTAACTGAGTGCAATGCTGAACATGTTTGACGTGAACTAGCTCTGTGTCTTTGTGTGACCATGGCGTAACTCACTCGAGTGCATGAAGTTTACTAAATACTGTTCAGGTTAACGTCAGCACTTTTGAAATCAACCGTTGAAAAAAAATAAATCACTGCCCCGAACTACATACATGCTGCACACTGACGCATAGGCTCCCAGTTAAGTTCGCGACGATTTATTAAAAATAATTCGAAGACTTGACGTTGTATTGCGAGCATAGTGTTTAAAATAATTGCCCCTGAACTTATTGTTTACATTTCTTTTTGTTCATATTTTTATTCACATAAGAGTACGAATTTGCATATTATGGTCCATTCATGGTTATTACTAACTTTTCTGAAGCCTTAATAAAGTTTGACCAAATACAGAAATTTACACTTAAAGGACGACACACCGTGTTCGTGCGCACTCAATTTAATTATATTTTGTTAGAGAACTAATTATTTCTTACTAAGAATTACCAATACACCTATTTCCCCCTCATTATTTATTCATATAAATTATAAATGAAATATTTTAATTTATAAATAAAATATATGAATAAGTTTCAATTTAACAGAAAACTTTGATGTTAATGTTAACAGAAACATAAAACGCATGTGATTCATGACATATTGATGAAACAGCTAAACACGTCATAAATGGGGTGATTTTTCAGAAGTTTTATTAAAAAAATGTGAAGATACAGCGAATATACTGCATTAACACTTTTACGTCCTTAACAATTCAACTGCTTAATTTGTATGGGGCATGAATAAAGTGATCGGGCCCATGCCAATATTAATTTTACATTTGACAGAAATATACAAATTTGAGACGAAAAGTAGATGCTAAGCAGCCTTTTCAAAAGTGATCAATTAACCGTGGACAGTCTACATAATATAATTACGTATACCCTGCCACAGAATTAAGACGCGAAATTATACGTTCTGTGTACACTATCATAAAATGATAATCAGCACTAATATTAACAATATTGATCTTCATTTTCTTTATGCATTATGGATAAGAAGGGTGTTATCATAATAAGTGCGGATCAGGTATGTTGCAGACGGGAAGGTACTGCTCCAGTGTTCACCTNGATAAGAAGGGTGTTATCATAATAAGTGCGGATCAGGTATGTTGCAGACGGGAAGGTACTGCTCCAGTGTTCACCTGGGATGAAAATGTAAACCCACTTGGATAAATAAACATATCACAAACGCTGCTAAGATCTAACCCACGATCCGCGAGGAACTTGAGCCAGACACAGTAGACCAAGACACTAGTATTTATTAGTAGAGACCTGAAAAATTCGCTGTTTCATTTCGGGACAAGCTAGTATTCAAAACCTCGTACGTTTGTATTGCTTATACTATTGGCCCACCCGTTAGTTTACACCTCTTGGACAACTCTGAGCAAATAACAATCACACAATAAAATGCAGACCGAATCACCGTCTTCCGCTAATACAACAAGCAACCAATGAACAGTGATATATGCATTATTTTACATACGAAAATGGAGTTTAGCCTACGGGTCATTGAACTCGCGAATTTTTCAGGTCTCTATTTATTAGGTATAAAAACAAGAGGGTAGTTTTATTAAATATTGTTAATAGTATTTAAAACAATATTAATGGCGCATGCCTGGTAATGCCGTAGCGTAACCGAATCCCATTCGGGACGTCGTTGTTCCTATCCCAATCGGCTGCTATTGTAACGGTTTCTCCCATTCTAGGTGAATTAAAATGCCAGTGCGGTTTTCTAATCTAAACATTCTCAATACCTTAAACATCAGATTTATTTCTTTATTACGATCGGTGCATGGAAGGACTACGGATGGTGATAGTTGCAGCTAAACCATAGAGTACATAGTACGCAGAGACGAAATGGCGGGGCAGTTCCTTTGACGTAGGCGCATCCATTGTCTGGGTGCTCGAGCCTCTGGAAGTGGGCCGTATTTCTGATTGGCTGCTGAGTGTTGCGAGAGCTTCCTCACTGGCTGGCCTGCCGGTTGGCGAGTAGGTTACCAGGCGCTGATCAGCGAATGGCGTTCTGACGTAACGCTGACCAGTGACGCCATTTTGCTGGCGTGTGCGGCTGGCGTTGGCGGAATAAACCGGTGTTTCACTTCTCTATTATTGTAATCAACATTGTTTTCGTAATGAAATTCTTGTATTATATTTTTAAAGTATTTTTTGTAGGTAAAGTTTTTGGGGGCCGCGGTGGTGTAGTGGTCAGACTACTCGCGTCCCACCTAGGCGAAACGGGCTCGATTTCCGCGGTTTTATCATGTGGGAACCGTATCGGACGATGCCGCTGGTCGGTGCGTTTTCTCGAGGATCTCCTGTTTCCCCCGCCCTTGCATTTCGGTGCTGCTCCATACTCACCTCGTTTCACCCTCATCAGCTCTCAAGTCCTCCATGTTACGAGTTGCTCAAATCTATTAAATTTATTAAGGTTTTTTTTATTGAATTAATACAAACAGCTGAACGCGACAATTCTACCTTCTTGCAAAAGGTTTATTTTACTTCATTCTCTAAGGGAAATGAGTGACTTTCCTTTCCTGTACACCTAAATGAGTGAAGAGATTTGGGCGGCTCTTAACAGCGAGGTCTTGAGAGCCGATGTACACCTAGATAAAGGCTGTTCATGGTAAAGTGAGCACTTTAGAAATCAACCTTTGGAAAATGTCACTGCTTCTATCTGCGCATATTTTAGTGAGTACACTGACTTCGCAAGCGCCCGTCAAAGTTGACAACGTTTGAGGGAAAGTAGTTCCGCATCTTATCGTTTAATTATAAGTATCGTGTAAACGCTTGTAAATACTGAAATGATTTCTTTTAATTTCTGTTTTTCAAATGCATTTAAGTTGAAGAATGAGCGAATTTGTAAAACAAAATTTGCTAATAATTTTGCAGTTTCACTTGACTGACGCATCAATAAAGTGATCAGACATATGGCGACGTTAATTGTACATATGGTGGAAGAATACACAACGGGCATACAAGTAGATCTTAAGCAGGACTTTCAAAAGTGCTCATTTTACCGTTAACAGCGTTTAGTGCTGCAGCGAAATGTTTAACAGCAAGGATATCTTTTGTTTCTTTAAAAGAACCGAGTTTTAAAAGGATAATAAATTATAGTCCAAAAAATTTAGTATTACTATAGGACGTACTTATATGACCAGTGAAGCATGTCAAGTAAGTTCTAAAAAAAAGTGCATAAACAACGAGAGAGGAAGGTAGCTCTCTTTCAACTGTGGAACGTGGAGAGTGGCATTATACGTAGCAGTTGTGTCCGGTGCCAACTTGGCGACTGCAGGACTCAATCTGTACAACGTGACTTTAAATATAAACTGCGGAATTTCGCCATCGCGAGAAGAGATGAATTATTGTTGAAGGTGAAAGGGACGTGTTAATGCGTGTGTATTTCTTACTGCTTACAGATTGGGCGCATCATTCTTCGGGAATTGAAATAAAACGGTGCCAACCGAAGCTGGTGAAAAGCGCAGATAACAAATATCCCTAAATGCTGATGGTTGTTTCTGAGTTTTTTGTGTGGATGAAAAAAATGCAATCAAGTTCATTATGTTTATATTACTTTCGTCAAAGTTCTTTGTTTCATTTGTCATTGTTTTGACTTAGAAAAAGGCATTGATTAAAATACAGTAATTTCAAGTGAAGAATCACTTCAAACCAAATCTAGCTTTAGAAACTTTTATATTTCGTTTGGACTAGACGAAGAAGAAGCTTACCGACAATTATACATTAAAATTTAACAACCAGTTGTTACAAGGAATATAACTTTAGTTGTTATTCCTTTACTCCGGAAGCCTACAATGCGGCGGGTTACAGGTTCGAATCCTGGGCGAGGAATGGATGTGTATGCCCTTTAAGTTTCATATATGGTTGAGGTTAGTTTGTAGGCCGTTTATCGTTTAATATCCCTACATAAAGCGAGATATAAAACTGCAGCAAAACGTTTTATCTCTGGAGCCAGTGCGTTTGTTTACGCACACAAAAATTATGAGGCGTTGGCAAGATATGGCTGGAGCTCAATAGCGAATAGCGAGTCCAAACTTCACTGAGTACTATACTCACGTCTTTATCAGTGAAAGCGAATATGGTCAAGGAAATACATTCGCGCAAGTAAAGCGTACTGCTCGTGAAGACGGCGTCAAAATTCCGTAAAACTAGAAGGCAAAAAAATTGTATGCAATAAGAGGACGGACGCCCTATTAATTTAATGGTGGCGGGAGGCACCAACATCAAATTCTCGATAGGGTGAAGATCTCGATAGCACAAAGCATTATCCAGAGAATTATAATTTACTTATAGGTATTTTCTGAAATTTTGCAAAAATTCTATATATAAACTCGATTTTCAAAGGCGTATATTTCCCTTGGGAATTGAGCTAGGCTCTAAGTTGCATCGTACATGTCTACCTCATTTCCTACAAGGAATCACCTCCAGAAATATTTCGGTTAAGTTTCCGAACAGCCTGCATATAAACTGAAAACCCTATTAAGATCATAAAGAAATCCTAAATTACACTCACATTGTGCAGATATTCTGTCGGTATATACGAAAATTATTAAAGTATATAAGTGTTTACCGTACACGAGATAATTTTTTGCGAAGGTACGCATGTATGTTTATATATAGAGATACCTATCTTATTATATATTCAAATAGTGTTTGTAATATAACATGAATTCATGTCCCTCTCATCAGAAGTTATAATGCACGGGATTAAAGTGAATCCTTTGTAAAACACTGTTAAATACGTAATTCGATTTATGACCTGCATTGATTATTAAAAGAAGCACGTCCTTGAAAATCAAGATTTCCAAAAAGATACATGTGATGAAAAGACACATTTTTGAATAAAAAAGTGATTTATTTAATTGAAATCGTGAAAATTTCGTGGCTAATATCACCCTATCATTAAGTGGCCCACCTATCTGGCACTTTAATAGCGTTACCGTGTTCGTAATACACGTTTTACCTCGAAACTATTAAATGTGTCACTGATCTAAAGACGAGGCCTATTGAGTGCTTTCAAGACTTCACGCACATTAGGAACATCATTTCGCAGCACTCCAACATAACTGAAAAGGATTTTTTTTTCAGAGCGCTTTGTCTCAAAACATACGCGTCTGATACATGCAAACACACTCAAAGTCCCTACATCGAACCTCGCTACAGACTTTCGACCAATAAAATAATAGGATCACAGCCTCAAAATTCCATAAGTTCACGCAGCTCAACGAGAACATTGCACGCTAGTCAAGAGCACCGCTTGGCCAGAGCTAGTCCCTGCAGAAGAAAGGGAGCGATAAGGGCTACACTGGAACGCGCATCAAGTGCCGCATCACCGCTGGGTGCAAGGCACCGAACTGGCGTGTAGCCTTTCCACCGAACCCTTTTTTCTATCGGACTTAAAGCGGTGACCACGTAGTTTTATGGGTGGAAAGTCCGTAGCAAAGTTTAATTGTTGCTTCTGAATTCCACTAGTTGCTCAGTGTATTATTATTTTTTTACCAGGACAGTCATTACAACGCATCAGCGTATTCCAATTTCTTAGCATATAGCTAAGGCCCAAATACATACGGAAAGACATCCGGAGTATAGTCTACAGGACACGGAACTCGTGAATAGTTTCTGTCTCTAGGAATTTCCCCGTCCATTTCAGCCTTCATCACGGGGAAGGAAGGGCCGACAGGCATACCAACAGATTGTTTCTAGGTTCGTCCGCTAAGTGGGCCATTGGTATGGGCACGCGTTTTTCACGAAAAGATTTCGAGACCAGTTGTACTCCAAAATGAATGTGAGCGTCTCAGAAGACTAACAAGGGAAGGGGACGGCTTGCTGCATTAACAGGTTGGTTCTCGGAACTGGTCAACTACGGCGTTGAAATAAAAAGTATATTTTTTATTTTACAATAGTTAGTATTGATGGGCTGTGTAGTTATTTCATGATCATGACAAGCATTTACGAAACAACGAAGCCACGTTCATGCGAAATTGGTATTCCTTGACGGAAATATTTACCTTTTTTGTGTATTCCGAGTTAAGCTCGGGTACAGTGTCCTAAGTGTTAAGTACTCTATGATCCGGTGGTCTGTGCCACCAGTCATTCACGGATGAGGGCCATAGGTGCTCCGGCAGAAGTGGCGACGGACAGCCGGACGCCGCGGAGAGGTCGGACTCACCCCACGTCGTTTCGCGATGTGCCAGTCACCATTACGTAAGGGGAGTGTATAAGGATAGCGAGGAGAGGGGACGTCCTAAAGATATGAGTTGTTCCCATGACAGAAGACGGGTAGTACGGGAGCTGCGCGGGGCGGGGCTGTATTAATAGGGAGGTGATTCAGGAGGCCGGCACGGCTGGGCGGGCAGAATTCCAGGGTCGGCCCGCGCGGAATGCTGCTCGGCGGGGCAGGTGAGATGTGACTCCCCTCGCGTGAACTGCAAGCAAACCCCCTGTCCTTTCTTCGTGATCCTACACTCCTGGTTATAGGCTCTTCGCGGCAAACTGAGCAACTCTTGAAAGCCCTGATTAAGATCTACTTGCATGCACATTGTTAGAGTCCCCCTCCCCCTTTTATAATAATTCGCGTTATAATTCGTACCAAAGTGTACTGCTTATGTGTTAGTTTTTCGTATGTTTTTGGGCCTCCGGATCATCCGACATACCCTTAGTAACTCACAACCAGTAGTAAGCTAAACCTTCAGCACTGTTGTGGATTCTCCATGTGGCCGGTTGGAACAGGAGGATGGGTTCTGCCTGTGGCGGCAGCCGATGAAAAAAGTGGCCTCTTCTTGACTGCGGAGTCTAGCGTGGTGCCATTAGATAACGCGAAATTGTAGTGTATTCTTCGACCATATGTAAAATTAACAATTCCATGGACATGTTCACTTCATTTATACGTTGCACAAGTGAACTGTGAAATCATTAGAAAAGTAAATAGTTTACTAATTTTCTAGTCTTACAATTATATGCAGTGAAAAGAAAAAGTGAAAGAAATAATTTAATTACTCACAAATGTTTACCTAGCCTTGCCTTTTCATTCAACATCAAGACAGAACTACTTCCCATTCGTCGTTACCAACTCTCCTGGGCGCATGCCAACCAGTGTCCCTGCTATAATGAATGCAGGTAGGGGCAGTGATACTTTTTAGAGGTTGATTTCAAAAGTACTCACTTAACCGTGAACACCCTATACAATCAAGATCGGAACCTGCCAAAGGAAATGAAAACCCTAACCTACCTATCTTTCTTTTCTAGCATACCCGAGCCCATTTTAATAAAACTATCCCTCATTATCATCTCTTTTTTTTTTTACTACATACACTGTACATATGAACTTTTGCCATCCATTTATGTTGAGCGTTTTTTACGATATCATAGAGTTCGGAATTACAGAGAGGCAAAATGGCGAGGTGATTCCTTTGGTATAAGCGTAACCACTCCCTGATTAACTGCGCAAGGCTCTGGGCACGGGTTCTGTGCCCTATTGGTTACCGAACGTCGAGAAAGGTTCCCTGTTGACTCGGTGCCAACTTGCAAGCAGATTACACGGTGCTGATTGGCGAACGGCGCTCCGACATGTTGCTGGCAAGTGACGCCAATTCGTTGGCGCGTGCAGATGGAGTTTGAGGTGTTATAATATGTTTCGCCTCTGTATTCTTAAGCACTCTGTGACAGTGTCTATACTGGATTTTTTCCCTTCCTTCCTAGCGTAGGTTAACCCTATGTGTGAGAGGTGACCACGGTTCCGATTGCGGCCATGTTTGCTCAGTCCTAGGGAAGACGCGATGGTTATACGCTGTAATTAGTACATCTCCTGCATTCCTAGCCGTATAGGACTCAGCCCTGCAGCCCTGAATCACTCTTAGCACCCACATCTACCACTGAGAAGCCTTGCGTCTGATTGGATACTGCTTGTTCCAAATAGTTCCCTATTGACTTAGGCTGCAGGCTGGCGAGTAGGTTACCAGGCGTTGATTGGCGAACGTCGTTAAAACGTTTCGCTGGCTAGTGACGCCATTTTGCTGGCGTGTGCGGGTGGAGCTCGTGACATAAGCGACTGTTTCAACTCTGTATTCTCAAGTTAGGATACTTCGTGCCTCCACCTCTGGCCTCTGACTACCAACTTAGGCTTATGGAAATTTAGACAAAACATTCCTCTGGGTCACCGGGTTGCAGCATTGTTCGCCATTTGGGCCACCTCTGTCCCACAACTTAAGCCGTTCGGTCATGCAATAATTTCTGACTTCAAATGTTGCATTCACGTAATTTTTTGGTATGCGCTGTACTTCTGTACAGGATTTTTCTTACAACCAGTGAACAACGTGACGCGTGCTCGATGGTATTGGCATTGACGATTTTTGTCATAGAGGCGAAGAACATTACACAAACCAGATTAGGCGTAAGACTGACATTCAAAAAATTGGGTACTGAGACCTTGCTGTGTACAGCACCGGTCATAGATGTCACTCATATTCAATGTGTCTACGATCGTGAACCTGGTGGCTGAACGGGTTAAAATCGGACCATGTGCCAGAATCGCAGTGGCCGTGGTGGTGTGGCGGTCAGATCGCTCACCTCCCACCACTGTGAACCGGGTTCGTTACCCTGCGGGGCCGAGGCCGTACTTTTGCACGCGGGAAACGTGGAGAGCGTTGCCGTTGCTGTGGCAGGTGAAATTTCTCCGCCATGAGATACGAACGATTTTATCGAAAATAGTTCCTCTCTAGACGTATTGCAAAACACTTTAGACCACGCCCAATTTCGCAGTAGGGTGGTTTTAATTGTTTCCCGTCTTGCGTGCCTGCTTACCAATCACATACGGTCAGCAGTGGAGTAACCTCGTTCTGATTGGCGCGGTCAAGTACCACGATGATTTCTTGTAAAGACACTCTGCCAAGAAATAGAGCCGCCTGTTTTTTTTTCGCGAAAAGCTTTCAGGACTACTTATAGTCCAAAACACTAGAGATAAGATCAACTATCGCGATTGGATGATTTGCAGGTGTCTGCCCCGCGAATCACGGACACTCGGTGCCTGAGTTATCTAATTCTGATTAGCCCAGTTAAGTAAGGAACTGTCTCCCGACACAAACCATTGGCTAATAACCAAAGGAAAACTGCACGTATGCCATAGGACATAGGAGCCTAGCCTTCGAGTAAATATTTTCGCGAAAAACAGGTGCCTCTACCAATAAATAAAAGAAAACTGCAAGCGTAAGTGTTCACTCACTTTATTGAAATCTTGCTTGCGTGAAGCTGTTTTCACAAAAATCAGGTGTCCCTAAACATATGTATGTAGTTTGCTCACGGTTAATTGAGTACTTTTAAAATCAACTTTGGAAAAGTGTCACTGCTCTCTACCTGCATTCATTTTAACGGGCAGAATGACTAGCATGCGTCCAGCAGTAAGCTGGTAATGACGGAGGGGAAAGTAGTTCTGTGTTTTAACGGAGAATTAAGTATTACGTAACAATTTGTGAATACTGAAATTATTTATTTTTCTTGTTGAATTTTTATTGTATATTAGTGCGGGAATTAACGTATTTGTAAAATGTTTACTTCTCAAATAGTTCCCCAGTTTTACTTGACCAGCGTATGAACAAAGTGATCAGGCCTATGGCAATGTTCATTATACATATATGGTGGAAAAATACATAATGTGCATACAAGTAGATCTTCAGAAGGGCTTTTAAAAGTGCCCAGTTTACCATGAACAGGCTTTTACATCGAGTACTCAAGAATGCAGGGGTAAAACAGCCGCTTATACCGTGAACTCAAGTCGCACGCGCTAGCAAAATGGCGTCACTGGCGAGCAGAAAGTAGGAACGCCGTTTGCCAATCATCACCTAGTAATCTTCTTGCCATCCGGCAGCCAAGCCAATAGGGAACCTACCGCATCACGCAGTAACCAATCAGACACAAGGCTCGTTCCCATCAGAGCCTCGCTCAGCCAATCAAAGAATGAGTATGCTCTCATCAAATAAACCACCCTGTCATTTCGTTTCTGTATGCTTATCTACTCTGTATCCTTGCTTTGCTTATGAAGTTTATTACCAATTTACATCATCGATAAAATAGCTACCGACACCATGGTATTGTAAATGTTTTTAACTGATTTCTGGATTAAGTTTTAATAAAGTTTGTTGACTAAAAACTGTACCGAGGTATTTATGAGAGTATTTAACTCGAGAGTTCAGAGACAGATTATAAAATATTCAGAAGCGGTAGAACGAGTGAATTATTTCCATAAATACATATGTATGAAGTTCTGGGTGAACTTAACATTCGAGATCTCTAGTACGTGACGGTGAGTATAAACAAGAGATTAACCCAGATTACACTTTAGGGATTCTTTTAATATACACTATTTTTAATAAAATTATATACCACATACTTGAGTTTACACGTCGCATGCGCATGGCAACGGATTTTCGAATTACGAATAAATACAGTATTTTTATTGGCTTAATAGTAAATACATATTATTTACTCGAATCATATCCTTATTAAAGAGCTACGCGATGAGATTTATAATTTAACCCGTTAAGCCCCCCACCCCCCTCCAAAGTGAAATATTTTGAACGTCACAAGGTAACAAGCTGTCATAAGAATCATTGCGACGGCGATGGAAAATAGCATAAACAAGCTTCGCAGGTATTCTGTTTCTTTGGAATTTTAAGCGGTGACTATAATATTTTAATACAACAATCTGTTCAGAAAATAAATAGCATTGTCACTATATAGGGGCAGTGATATTTCGCGAAAAGATTTCGGTACAAGATACAGTCCAAAGCACTGTAGGGTCGCCCAGCTTCTTTGATTGGCTAAAAAATGTTCTGGCCCGTGTTTACCGTTTGCGCACGAATCACGAAGGTTCAGTGCCAGAGTTACTTAGTCCTGAGTGGCTTGGTCAAAGACGGACGCGGCGCCAGCAGCCAACGGAGGTATAACAACAGCTGAGGTGTGTATATAGTATTGAAGTCTACTGTGTGCCCCGATTTTTACGCGAAAAGTCACTGGCCCTATCACTACAGTATAAAACACTGTTTTGCATAATAATAGATATCATAAACGGAGGGCTGTTTACAAAGATTTTTTGCTGGCTTCGACACTTTTCAATTACCTCATTTATGTTTCAATAACAGCATTTTTGAATTGGCAAAAAAATACCGACTGTCGTTTCTGGCAAAAAAATATTTGCATTGAAATATTCCATAGCTTTTTTTTAAATTTAAATTTACAAAGCTGCTTACATTGAGACGCATTACACAACTAGGGTGACTCTTTAAGTCTCCGTGTATACGATTTTGGCCGAGTTACCCATTAAGGATACTTACGACTAGTGACAGGTGTATTTCGCGAAAATATTTATGGCCATGCTAGACTTCAATATTCTACGCCCACAACCACAACTGCCTTCGGTTATTGGTCGGGTGTCTACGTCAGAAGACATGTTCCTACTTGACTGGGCCAATCGTAATAAAGTACTCCGATACTGAACGGCCATGATTCGCGGACAGACACTTGAGGCACGTGACATTTAAAATCATCCAACCACGAAAGTGCATATGAACAAAAGTGTTTTGGAGTACAACTGGTCTGGAAATCTTTTCACGGTAAACACCTGTCCCTACTTATGACTAGTAATGTGCTCAGCGAAGAATCAGTACATGGTGTTTTTTGTACCCTTCCTTGTGAGTAATCTGATTTGCGAATTTTTCTGCATCTCTCGTTTGTGAATGGTTAATGCTAATAAAGGCTGTTTGCGCTAAACTAAGCACTTTTGAAAGCCCTGCACAAGATCTACTTGTATGCTTATTGTGTATTCTTACGCCGTATGTGAAATTAGCATTGCCGCCAGCCTGATCACTTTAGTTATGCACCAAATAAAATGAAACTGTGCAATTATTAAAATGTTAATATTTTAAATATTTGCTAATCCTTAAAACGTATACGCATTAGAAGAAAAAACAGAAAGCAAAAGAAACAACTTCATTATTCACAAATCTTTACCTAACAATTTCAATTCTGCGTCAAGGCAAGGGACTACTTTTCCTTCGTCGTTACCAACTTAACTGGGCGCACAGCAGTCAGTGTGCCCGTTAAAATACATGCAGGCAGAGGCAGTGACATTTTCCAAAGATTGATTTCACAAGTGCTCAAATAACCGTGAACAGCATATATCTCCGAGCATGCCGAGCATGCAGCACGTTGTTCACTGGTTATGGGAAACACGCTCGACACAGGTACAGACAACACCACAATATTACATTATTGCAACACTTGAGCCTAATTAATTCAGGACCGAACGGGTTAAAGTGTTTTTTATACGGAACTTTAAAATTATTCCTTAAAACTATACGTTTCAGTTAAATTGGCGCCTAGAATATATCAAATATAACACAAAGGATATCAGAACACAACTACCCGTATCCAATCTTGTAATGTCACTCCTTGGAAAAATTAATACAGTTTATCAACATGACATAAAGGTTATTACATTGTTACTGTAGTATTTCTTATCGCGTACGAAGCCGAGAAATACGAAACAAAATATTTAGTATATTTTAGCAGCAATGAAAGCGCGTCAGCATCAGGAAATATTTCCTTCGTTTTATAATGGGAACGTTTTCCTTCGGCTCTCGTTAGGTATATGATCCTTACTACATGTTCTTAGAATGTTTTAAAGAACCCGCTCGGTTGCGGTAACCACAAGAAAATAAGTTGTGTTTTTATGTTAATTAATATTAATTTTTTTGATTTTTGAAGCAAATTTTGTTTAGAGTTTTAATTTTATGTTTGTGCTAATGAAAATTTGCGTGAAATACTGCTGATTCTATTTCAGTCAGATATTTAATTTCTAGCGGAAGAATTATTTCATTTATAGTACATATTTTGAAGTACGGCTGAGAGTGTTTTTATTTATCAAAAGAAAACATACCAATGACAAATGTTCTGTTATATAAAAGAGGTGTTTAAATAGTTCTCTTCGAAATTATCTTTCCAGCAATTTCAATAGTACATATTTTTGGTAATTTTAAGAAGTTTAGGAACTGGTTAAAATCGCACGTGGGAATATTTTAAGCCTTTATGTCAGCGAGTCAGTAAATTAACTTTTTAGTGAATGCCTTTCCATGCGTTCATAGTTTGTTGGCAGTAATTTTCAACACTTCAGCGCGAGAATGCAAATTCGCTTTCTTAACAGCTCAAAACATATTATCCGCAGGATACTCGTTCACGAATGACGTGTTGCAAAACAGGAGAAATCATTGGAGGTGCTGTGCAAGATCAGAAGCCAGTGTCAATAAAAACAGCGCTTTTTTCCTGGGCAATGCTATTGGCCGATACTAGCAAACCAAAATTTTATTATTGGTTCCTGCCGGTGCCATAAACCAACAGAAATTGTTTACATAGTTTCCATCTGGTAGGTTATGACAGGGAATTCGTAAGTACTTCTCCTACCAAGAATGTCGTCTTTTGCAAGACCTGGGCGAAAAATGAAAGCTTTAGTTAAGGGCTTAACATGGACAGGAAAATGTCACGATTTAATTTGAGGACAAGCTAGACCTCAAACAGAGGTATATTTGAGTTACTTTTGCGATTGTCTCACAGTTAATCATATATGCCGCTGACGGTTCTAGGCCAATAGCAAACCTGCATGAAAAAAACAAACACTGATTGCTGTGATATCTTACCAATGGCAGGACTGGCTACTTATTAAGACGGCAGCTAATGAACGAACAGTTTACCCTAGTGTACAGAGGACTGCGGAAGTTAGCCTTTGTATGATTTAAAGACATTGCGGACTATCTACAGAGCAGTGTTCGAGTGAGTGAGTGAAGATATTTGGGCGGCTCGTAACATCGAGGATTNACATTGCGGACTATCTACAGAGCAGTGTTCGAGTGAGTGAGTGAAGATATTTGGGCGGCTCGTAACATCGAGGATTCAGAGCCGATGAGGGTGACTGAGGTGAGTACTGAGCATCGCCGGAATGCAAGGGCGGGGGAAACGGGAGATCCCCGAGAATACCAGCCGACTAGCGGCATCGTCCGCCACGATTCCCACATGCGAAAATTCGGAGGCGACCNGGAAACGGGAGATCCCCGAGAATACCAGCCGACTAGCGGCATCGTCCGCCACGATTCCCACATGCGAAAATTCGGAGGCGACTCTGCAAAGAACGAACCCAGTTCGCCTTGGTGGGAGGCGAAAAGTCTAACAGGCATGCCACCGCGACCCCAGCAAGTTTGAGGCCATAATTTCTTATGGAACTGTTATCTGTTGTAACAGAGCTGAGTTAGTATGGCATAAGAGGTAGATGGGGTAGGTAGGTCTTAATGTCTCGTCGACAGCGAGGTCATTAGAGAAGGAGCAAGTTGCTCTTAAAAGCGAGGTCTTGAGAGCCGATGAGTGTGAATGAGGTGAGCAGGAGCAGCGCCGGAATGAAAGGGCGGGGGAAACGGGAGATCCCCGGGTTCGCCTTGGCGGGAGGTGAGCGGGCTAACCGCTCAGCCACAGCGGCCCCTAGTTTGCGGAATGAGCGGCTGTTTCGCCTCTGTATTCTTGAGTATTCTGTGCCCGATGTTGCCAGTCAACCTTCCGTAAGATGAAAATGCAACGGCGTTCACAGTGGAAAACAGATGAACTGCAGAAAAAAAAGAAAAGAGAGCAGCCCGAAAATAACCCACAGTTTGTCGCACACGTACATTAAATTTTCATATACAGGAAATTATTGAGGATCCCACGTTGGGACAGAGCCCGCAGCTTAGAAAATATTTTATGTCATCCTTATTACAAGAATGAACTCGAAATATCTGGTGTGGACGACTCGAGTTACAGCTATTCTGCCAGCCGAGACCCGTTTCAAATGATCGTCGGACGCGATTATAGAAATCTCAAACGAATGAGTTTAATTGTCGTGAAGGCGCTTCTCGCTTCTCTTCGCTTCGACGCACTTAGCTTCTCTGCTTCTTTGCAAATAATTTTCGGAGACGCTGCTCCNTGAGTTTCTGGATTGTGTGGTTTGAGAAGTGTAATGGGCGTGATCACAAATGATGCTTCGAGTTCCCAAGTTCGTATAATACGTTAATTCGGAAATTTGCGAATTCTCTGAATACACTCTGCAAGCCAAGAGCGTAGAGTAGCAAACATTTATAAATAGGGCCACTGATTTTTCGCGAATAAATCGGGGAGCATACAGTAGACTTCAATACTACATGTGCACCTATAAATGTCAAAGTCAGGTACACCGTTTAGCTTGTTGAGTTTGTATATAACGTCATTTGCAGTACATGCCATGTACTTTGGTTGAAAATATTTTCTTTAATCCCACGTCTGCATAGTAGTGTTTCCCTTCAGTGGTAGGGGTATGGGGATAGGAGGTAGGAGTATTTTAATAAAAAATTGAAAAGTTTTGGCTCGCAACCTTAGATTTTTAATAAATAAATCGGTTTAGAGTGTCGCTGCAGATCATAATTCCATTAAATAAAAAAAAATAATTTAATAAAAATGTTATAAATATATTGGCCCGCCACTTTGGTACCCATTGCATCGGGGGACATGTTGACCCCCACCCCGCATTGTTATGCACAAAATAAAATTATTTTAACAATTTTTTAAAAAATTTAAATACATTTTTATGATTAAAATATTTAAAGGCGTAAGTATTGAGTGTTATGTATCCCCGGACTTGTATTTTCAAGGCGCATACGATCGTGATGTCACAACGATTATGTAAGCCAATGTCAGGACATATTGGATTTAAGAGGTATGCCCGTACCCCCACCCCCTAATAAACAAAACTCAGTACCGTCACCCCAACTTTCAACACCCCTCACCAGCATATTGAATACGATATTTAAATAACGTTACTCCGTACGTTCATACATTTAAAAACATTATGTTTACCCATAGCAAATGTAGAACCATAAGTCGGTTTAAATTAATATTTCTAATTTGTAATGGCTGTGTTGTGCGTAATTAGATTCCTCATCATACAAACAGTGAAATGACACAAGTTCCTTTAGTTTGTCATTTCTTTAATGCAACTCTGGCGAAGCACTAAAAACAAAAAAACCTGGGTATAATTGGATCATACAATAACATCTCAACTGTAAAATGTGACGTAACAAAACATCAGTAAAGATCATAGAATATACTATATCCACAGTAAATTTAGTGTGGCGAAAAGCCTTCATGTCAGTATATTCCTAACATGGTGGCTCTACATATTGCAATTAACTCAAGCTGACTTCTGACATATAAAAAACCTCTTGACATTAGATATTTCATTGGTTACTAACCTTAAACTACAGTAGTCAACCAGTGAAGAAGCTGGTCACAAAGGCGTGTTTGTTTACATCATCACAAGCTAGCCAGGATATAGAATATGTACACGAATTTTCACTCACCATTTGACTCAAGATGTGCTCCTATTTAATCCCAAATCTTGTTTTTTCTTCTAATATTTTTGTACTCTGGATGTTGAAAAATGGTATATAACCGGATGTACTTTCACAAGTTCAATAACCACTTCAGTTGTAGCCATTGTTGAAACCACTTGCTACTGCCGCGGGACGTGGGAAAAACGCTGCAGTTTCGCGCGGGATGACGCACCTGTGTGTGACCGCCTCCATAATCCGCCAGTGTTTCAAATCCCGTTCCCGCGCCGGTCTGAGGGCTCCTTAAGGACAAGTTAAACTTCATCCGCACGTACCATGAAGTCTCGTTTCTATTGGACCAAAGTTTGTGAGACACGCCCCGGACCACTTTCGACCAATAACGAACCTGTAGGGGAAAACAAGGACCGAATCCCGTGCTACCCGGTCAGTGGTTAAACTGGAGCAACAACCAATTAACAACTAGCTGAGGCTCGAGTACACAAAGGACTATGGAGTCTAGCTTCTTGCCGAATGAGTCCGCGAAATTGTTAAGGCAAAAGGTAAAATTTTGCGTTTTAAACGACCTGTAGGCTAGACTCCATGGTCCTACGTATTCTCGAGCCCTAGCTTTATGTTCATTGGCTGTTGCCTCAGCGTGTAGCAAGTTTTGCCTCAAATCAGGTGGCACGTGATTCGGTGCTTGTTTCCATGCAGGTCTGTTGTTGGCTCAGAATTCACATGGACGTGTCTAATAAAATGTGGTCCAATGGTAATAATAGCATAAATACTTATATGTTTGATGTCTAACTTGTCGTAAAATGAATTCGCAAAATTTTTTAGACCCTACCGATTAGGTAACATCGGATAACAAATTAAACTTAAGATAACATTTTTGTTTACATAACGCCCCTTTCTCTTCTCCCGTCCTTGAGAAACAATTAAGAGAAGTTGTGTCGAGGGCAATTGTGTAGTTGTAAAACATTCATCGCAATCGGCGTGGCGTAAGTAGAGCTTCGCAAATTACAATAGCAGAACAGTATGTGGCAGGACAACAGGATAACTCTCTGAATACGACTTCAAGTGCTTAAATAACTTTAACGACCATGTCCAAATTGAGTTCAACGACTCAGAGTTTAGAGATGCAAGTGACCTGTGACCTTAGAGGTCAAACCGTACGTAGAAGTGCAGCAGAACGTAAACGTGATACAAAACTGTGGTATGCGAACTACGTGCAACACGTATTCATCTCTACTACAAAAAGGTTAAAAGTGTACTTCTGAGTATGCACGATTTATCGAGAAAAATTAATTAAACTAGTTCAGTCACGAGGCACGTTGCACGTGTTTCGTGACACGTGAATGTGTCACGTGTCACGTGAATTATACTTATGACCAGCATTGTCCACAGCAAGGCACCAGTGTCCGGTCTACCTTGTGTCTAACATAATTTGTGGAATTTTGTGCACCTCTTCGACACGAATGGTGAATGCCAGTATCAACGAGCACGCACCACAAGTTGTTCTCTGGTTGTGTGAGAAAAAAAACGCCGGACGCAAGTACAGCTCATATAGTCTACTCACGGTTACTGCAAACTTTTCTGAAGCGCTGCTTACGTTCTACTTCTAGGATATTCCTCTGCCTCACGCAAACCAAGCCTAACAGTGTGTAGAAAATTACACCAAAAGAACAGCGCACCGCATTCGTACGCCCGTAGTGTAATATTATTTTGCGTAAGAACTATTTATTACTAGGCATTACGAATACACGTATTTTCTCCATATTTTTATTTGCATCAGTTATAAATGTAAAATATTATAATTAGATAAAATATAAGTAAATGTTCAATTTGAGAAAAAATTAGCCTTTTTTATGTTACAGAAGTATGAAACGCTTGTGATACATGGCATATTTTGGAAACAACCAAACACGTCATTCATGGGGTGATTTTTCAAAGGTTTGATTTAAAAAAGTGCGAAGAAACCGCGAATAGTCTATACCAAAAAATTACACGATAGGAATACTTGAACTCAGAAATTGATGTGTGATCGAAAGGGTGAACGTTTCGATAGCGGCACGTATTTAGGGACATTCAATACACGTTAAAAGTGAGATGCCTACATCCACCACTTCATGAATACCAGTTCAGTTGGCCATTGACCTCAGTCCAGTTGTTCTTCACATCACCGGAAGTGTTTATTGTACCTTACAACTATCATTTCTGGGCCCAGCTGTCAGCCAACATAATGCCGAGTTGAGAGTTTCCCAATGAAATGTACCTTCCCAGGTAACATAACATCCTATCCATCCTGTTCATTTGAGTGATTTTACACTTCGAGGCTTACCGATGTACAATTAAAGTTGCCGTGAACTTCGTGAGAACTGGCGGGGACGTAATATTGCGCCAACGTGTTTAAAGAATGCGGGAATGTTAAAAAAATTAGTTGAAATCAGGCAACGTCGATGGCAGTCAAGTGAGGGACATAATTAAATTCTTAACAGGTATATTCTAAGTCTTCAGGATTTTCGAATCCCATACAAAAATACACTCATTTGCAAAATAATTGCCACCCTGAAGGTGCGATTGCAGGGGCACATAAGTGGGTACACGCACACGACATGGTAGCATGTATACAGGAAACATCAAAATATTGTACCACACCAAGCATGTGCTGCAGGGGACCAACACTTGCAGGATGCATTTAATAAGGCGTTGGACCACCCGTAGCACGGAGACAGGCGGCGATATGGTCGGGCATGGAGGCATACAGACGTCGGATGTTCTCCTGAGGAAGATTCTGCTACACCTTGCACAAATGGTCTTCCAAATCCACATTTGTTGCTGCTGGCTGAAGTTGCCGTCCAATCTGGTCCCAAACGTTCTCGATGGGCAAGAGGTCTGGGGATCTTGCAGGCCAAAGAAGCATGTCGACATCACGAAGGCAAAGCAGAGATACCCGTTCTGTGTGAGCTTGGGCATTATCCTGCTAGAAAATAGGGCCATAAAGCTGCACCAGGAAGGGGAACGCACATTGTCACAGAATTTTCTGGACGTATCGCCACGCCGTGAGGGTTCATTTATCATTAACAGTGAGGTGCGGGAATCTTAGAAAATGACACCACACACCACGTCATCTCTCGCTGGAGCGATGTGCCGCGCTACAATGAAGCGTGGATCACGGCGCTGACCAGTACGTCTCCAGACTAGAATTCAGCTGTTGTCTGTAACCAAAGGGAACCGTGATTCGTCGCTGAACACCACTCGTCGCCAATTGGCAAGTTGTATATGGTACTGGTGGACACAGGCGTATCCCCAACTTTCGTGACACGTCCCTGGATGGTGCGCAGTGACGCCTGTGGAGTTCTTACAGCCTTTCGCACAATAAAACGATTCTCCCTGCTGGTGGTCCGCCGGGTTCGACCCGAACCTTCTCAACGGACGTGTGTGCCCTCCTTTTCCCACTGCGTCCAGCACCGGCTCACAGTGTAGGCAGAACGATTCAAGTGGCGAGCAGTGCGCTCGAACGTCCAACCTGCCTCTCGGAAGCCGACGATGCAGCCTCTCTCAAACTCATCCAGCGGAGGCAAGGCTTGTCGAGTGTGTCGCTGGGGCATTCTGCGTGTTCACTGAGCTTATATCTGTAGCTTACATTGCTCGCACCGCTACAAAGGCCTTATTCGGTGTCTTGCAGCCATGCATGATGGAGGGACGTGTATGTCTCCTAGTTGAAAAATCGCGAAATCAGAACACATTAAACGTAAACGGGACACATGTCGGGCTATGACGATACTGTGTGGCAAACTTCGTTGTACTTGCGCGAATCGTTCATGGTGATAAGTTTTTTTTTGCCAAATACGTTATTATATGGCAGTGCTAAATAACGGGGTTTTTTACCTACTTTGTGAGAAAATTTTAACCAGAGTAGATTATGTGTCGAGCTATTTGGATCAGTAACTATAAATTTTAACATTTCATTTCGGTGCAAAATATAATAAAGTACGTGTAATAGTATTCTTCAATATTGCCTGTCTCTCAAATATCCCGTAAGTATATATATCTTTTTTTTTTGCTACAGTTAGCGAGAAAGCCCACTATTTGTGATAAACTGTTTTGTTCAATTAACTCTATTGTGGTTTAGGAAAGATCTTGACTTCGCAGTACACATTGCTCAGGAATTTTTGTCGACGTAAGTAAGATCTGCTGTTCTCTTTTTATTCAAGGTCTGGGTTGTTTACCAGTTCTGCAATTAAGGCAGTATGCTATGGCTACGACTTGGCACACTTGAATATAAAACGGTTTACTTATAAATTCAAACCGTGACTACGTTTACGCCTCATTATACCATATATTCTCCAAAGGTGGATATCAGGTTCGGCGAAATTTGCGACATCCTACGTCTCAAGCGTCGTTATTAGAACCTTGCCCTGCCCTGCCCTGTGATTAGCATCGCCGACGATAGCATGACCAGGTTGACAAGCGTCATAAATAATTCATTTATTAGAATTCTGTCACTTCAGAGTAGGAGAAAACACGCCATTTTCTGACGCTACAGTAGAGAGAGTGACTGGGTGACTTGAGTGCTACTTCCTCATCCGCAATATTTTTTACACCCCAGTGTCCAACATTCTGTCCATCGTAAAAATAAAAGCACAAATTTTAAAATAAAACTTAAATTCCTTCAAGGAAAAGGATGGTAATATAGTTATATGTTCAGAACGTCATTTACGTACGTGTTAGCGTTGTCTTGCGATTTAAAAACAAAACGCAAAGAAAGAAAAAACACCAGAATGTAACTGATAGAAACGTATAACAGAGTATATAGCTGCAAAAGCTGCCTTAGGCAACAAACACTCCAGTCAACTTGACGTATTAGAGAAAATATGCCCGTTTTCCTCCAATTATTGAATCAGTGACATTTTACACTGATTCACCAACCATTTCGTTCGCTGTTTTTCAGGGATTTGGTTTTTGACTGATGTATCAGTTAAACGAGTGGCATGAAATGAAATAGTATCATTTTCAATTGGAAAATACACTCTTAAACTGAATAAGTGATGATATATCTTTCTCAATCAATGAAAAACGTCTGACCGACCAAACAGTTACTTTCAAACACTTTCTCTGAAAATAAAGTGAAAGTACTCCCTTTTCCTTATATTATTTAATACGTGACATTTCCCACTAACGTGTTGAACAAGTCGTTCTACTGATCCCTCAGTGATATAGTTTTCGACTGATTTGTTAGTGATAATACATAATACGTTTAAAGGTAAATTTCTTCACAGACAGATTAAAACGTAAACAACATATGAACTAACTAGCTGTGCCCGCGGCTCCGCTCGCGTGGACTACAAAATTATTGTTTAGGTTTTATTAAAAATAAATAATCTAAATCAAAATTTGCAGCGGACTCGCAATAAATACACGCACTTGCTCGAACGTGATTAGTTTGTTACTAACGACTCGAGCCGACTGAGTGCCGGCCGAGCGCACGCGACTCGTGTTAGACCCCAACCCTCCCCCTCCTCAACCAGCCGCCACCATGGCTCTCACGTCCGCGTACTGTCAACCGACTCGCGAACCATTACTTTTTCACAAAACTTTTGATATCTCTTAAAGTATAGGCGGGAGTTGGTTTAGACAGTGTATTGCAAGAGAGCGCGCTGCCGACAAACTTTTTTCCGACTTGCTTCACTATTATCGTCACTGCTTATTCCTTATGTTACTTTACGTAACAAAATATATACTAAAACCTGGCCAGAGAACATAGCTGCGAATTAAAAAAAAACACGTAAATCGGATAAGTGGTTCTCGAGGGATAAGCGCACTAACACACAGACAGAGAGACGTTGAGTTTTATAATATGTATAGAGTGAACCTATAAAATATGCTATTCATAATGTGTGTTTGATCTTCAATAATGCCATTTTGCCAGGTAACAAGAACATTCAGTCTATCATTTCTATTTTGGATTTTTAACGTATCCACGTTGCGCTAGTCGACTAATCTAATAGAGAATAAAACAATAAGCTAGACCTACAATTTAACCCCAAAACAACATACACATTCAAATTTTTCCCCGGATGAGAATGCAGGATCCCTCTCACGTTTATCCACTTTCAATTTTTTCGTCTGTTCGCATGTAGATACTAATTGTTATTCACCACTGTTCATAGATGGCTTGCAATTTATAGGTGGTCTGAAACACGGAATTTAAATTGCTGAAAAATGCAGGTACATTTTCGGAAAGCAGTGGTCAGAAAGCCAACAAAAAACAACATGCAATATGTATCGTCTAGTGAGGTAAATAAAAACACTTTATGTATTAACGTAGCATTTTGGTGGGCAACAATTGGGTGTGCTGGTAGCTGGTTCACTTTTTCCTAAGAAAAATGCGGGGGGAAAATATATTTTATTATTGTGAAACATCGTCAGCGGGTAACCTAAGAACAGGTATACAAGGTCCATTTGGAAAACATTATCGGCCATTAAGAGCGACAACTTTCCATAAAAGCTGAGCAGTGTCATTGACTTATAGTAGCCATAAAAGTGTGTAATAGCAGGGTCACTTTGAAGAAGAATGTGATTGGAAATTAGCGCCTGAGGAATGTCACCGCTACATACGACGGCACTGTTTGGCAAACTGAGAAAACAAAATGATGGCGACACTGAAACGCGACTTGCTAGTCGTCGTAAAAAATGAAATATGGCCAATCTCACGAACAGTTTGAAGCCACGCGAAAACCAACTTATAATCTCGGGTCTCAAAGTAATTCATGTATCCTAAAGAATGTAAAAAAATATATTTAGACTGTTAAAAAAACTACCAAGGAGACTATTAATTGGAGACACATATTCTTTCCAAAGAAACATACAGTTATGAAATAGATATCGACATTTTAATTATACTTAGTGTTAGAAATTAACATGGTGATAAATTCTTGCAAATTATCAGCGAATATTTCAGCATATAAAATACTCATCTTCACCTCGTGTCAATTGCCCATTTCACCTGAAATAAAAATATCTCAAGCACTGGTATCTTAATGACAGACGAAACTTTCCAGTCATTTCTGCCACGATTTTTTTTATAATTCATTAGATTTTGTGCTAGGATTGCATTATAAGAACTTTCATTTCAATATTTAACGCTTAGAAGAAAGCCTAAGAACATTTTGCGGTCTGGTAAATGGAATATGCAGAATGCTTTCAACTTTGCTATGTGGTAAAACAAATATGTCAAGCGAAGCGTAGTTAAATGATACCGAACTGGCTTTTGAAATTTTTTTAAAACTCTGCGGCGACATTGTCATTTTGCAGCCAAATCTTTATCGGTTCGTGCACAGATAAATTTAGGGAAGAACTGAAGAGGATGATTTGGATGCCAGTATTTTTTAAACGTTATATCATCTTGTAACTTTTCATGCGTAATAATTACGTTATTTTATTGATCATAAATAATACTTTAGAAGAAACGAATATATGAGAGAATTTGTCGGCGTTTTTGAAGCTAGTTTCTTAGCCAGACACAAGACAGCTCCTAATCGCTTTTCTTTGTCGGGTGTCACATGTTCCTTTCTATTTGTCAGAGTCAAACGCTGATCACTCATACCCGGGAAGGGGAGTGGGCATAAGAGAAGGCATGGTTGTTGATGGGCCACCAAAGAGCTACTTGTAACCCACTAAGTGTTTCTGAAATTATCACAGCTTCGTGGAACGTGTCTTCCGTGTTCAGTAGAGTGAGTGAGTGAGCGAAGAGATTTGGGCGGCTCTTAAAAGTTAGATCTTGAGAGCCGACGTGTTTAGTAGCGTATTTTCACAAACTTCTTGTAACAATCGAAAATAAGGGATAAATTATTAAAAGCAGGTCTCGATAAATAGGGCCCAAACACTGCTGTAGGTTGTTCACGAAAAATAGAGCACTTTTTAAAGCCGTGCTTAGGATCTACTTTTACTTCTAATTTTGTATCCTTCCGCCTTACGTAAAATTTACATTGTCATGGGACTGATCACTATATTCATGCGCCATTCAAGTGCAACCGTGAAATTGGCAGGAATGTAAATGTGTTGTTAATATGCAAATTCGTTTTAGTTCTTTTAAAACAAGAAATACTAACGTTAATTACCATAAACTAAAACATTGCACTCGCAATACGTCAAGGGTTAAGAACTAGTTTCCATATTTTGCAAACAAATTAACTGGGGTCTGCATGCCAGTGTTATATATANATATATAACCACCTCACCAAAGTTTGGAATATTGTGAGATAAGACAGTTTGGGTGGTAGGAGATATGTAGTCCTTTTGTGATCAACAGAGAGCGCACGAAGGCAAACATTACGATGGTATTTGTTTACAGTATGGTCAGATGGGCCCTGACTATGGTCTGTGTAGGATCTAGGGTGAACGATGTCCAGATGGAATGGGAATGGGACCTTCGTTCGGAAGGTGACATCAACACATTGATTACAAGCATGCCACGGTATGTTAGGGACCTGTACAATTCACACGGAGGCCATACTCGGTATACTAAGCTGCAGTCGGAAAAAAGGAACCTTTCTTAGTCAGAGACACCACTAAGTTAATTTTTTTGTTCTTTAGTGTTTATTTGTCTGCGATATTGGAAAAAAAANTTTCTTAGTCAGAGACACCACTAAGTTAATTTTTTTGTTCTTTAGTGTTTATTTGTCTGCGATATTGGAAAAAAAATTTTTTGTTAGAAAAGTTTTGAATTTCTCGTTTTGTATCGGTACCGGTGAGTATGGAGCAGCACCGGAATGCAAAGNGAAAAGTTTTGAATTTCTCGTTTTGTATCGGTACCGGTGAGTATGGAGCAGCACCGGAATGCAAAGGCGGGGGAAATGGGAGATCACCGAGAAAACCCGCCAACCAGCGGCATCGCCTGGCACTATTCCCACGTGCAAAAGTCCCGGAGCGANCGGGAGATCACCGAGAAAACCCGCCAACCAGCGGCATCGCCTGGCACTATTCCCACGTGCAAAAGTCCCGGAGCGACCTCCGCTGGAATCGAATCCGGTTCGCTTTAAGTGAGAGGCGAGTAGTCTGACCACTACACCACAGCGGCCCCTGAATTCTTCGGATATACATGGAAATTTTCGATGTGCGATGTGTTCTGCTGGCACTGTTATTCGTAAAACATTTCTTCTGATTGCACTCTAATTTCGTAAACTATGTGCATTATGGCACTACATAGGAAAACCTCCAGACACTTGTTCCGCTCATACGAAGCGTTTTCAGTCGTGAGTAATAAAAGCAAGTGTCTTCACATCAAATACCACTAGTGAACTCACTCTCAGTGCGTGGAACGCCATATCATTTTCACTCTGTGTATAATATACTCCACACAAGCGGACGTTTTAGTGCGTGTAATAATCTCATTCCAACGTTCCAGAAACCCGTTAGGGAGGAAAATTCCGTGGCCGAGTTTTCTAACACGACGTTTGTGTGTATGTCAATTTTAGATTCAAGTTTAGGTTACTATGATGCGTAAGGACTCCCCTCAGCTCCATATTAACTTCCTGGTATTTATGAAGTGGGGACATAAAAAGGAATAATTAAACAATAACTGTTCACGATTTATGGAAATGAATTTTGTATAACAACTGTACGTATAAGTTAAAGATAGCTTTATATGACCCCCAGGAAACCTTAAAGGTTTTGTCTAATGAAGACGAATAACTTTTGAGTTACGAGTAAAAGTGAGACAGAGAGAGAGACACTGCATTGCTGATAACACAATTGAGAAAAAGCTGTGTCGTCGCCTCATGTTGGCTTCGGAAACCTGAAAAACCAGTCCACGTTAATGTGAACTATATCAGCCATACAAACACGTTCCCTATTGTTTAAAAAGTACACTTTCTAGCGTACGAAATTACTCACAAAAGTTCCAAGCCTTATTGCGGCAATTCCTTCTCGCTTCTAGGTGACATTCCATCTCTTTCGTACTACTACGCACAAAAAAATAAACNCCTTATTGCGGCAATTCCTTCTCGCTTCTAGGTGACATTCCATCTCTTTCGTACTACTACGCACAAAAAAATAAACTTTCTTGTCCAGAAAACAGCCAGTTAACAAAATTAGGTAATACAACGTTAGCTAAACTACTCGCTTGCGGTAAGCGATTTAATTTAAAGGAAATTTGTACAGTTAAGATACTAGATTAATCAAAAACATTTTGCTGATTTTGTCAATAAAAATACCATTGAACNAGGAAATTTGTACAGTTAAGATACTAGATTAATCAAAAACATTTTGCTGATTTTGTCAATAAAAATACCATTGAACAGTTCACCTAGCTGGGCATTAGTTCTTGAAATATGTATAACGATACGTTTTAGGTGAATAAAATTATCTCACGCTGTCTTTGCTTGTAAAAGTTGAACTTTTATTTGCAACTTTGGTGTAGTAACACAAAAAACAAGAACTCACGATGTTTTGATGATGCAGCAGAAATGGTCAAAAATGCATATTATCTAACCCAGAAATTAAAATTCTTGGAGCTGCGAGGATAACTTTAAAACGAAGTGCCATCGTACACACAAAACTTTGGTGAATTAATAGCTCCGTGGAGAACTGCAGAGAGGGGCAGCACTCCTACGCCACGCGGTGTCGTGAAGGAAAGTCGGCTGCACACAGACGTCGGCGAGGAAGACAGTTGCTCCGCTGGTAACCGGGCTGAGGAGTCGGGCAACGAAGACGGCNAAATGCTGAACTGGTTGTTATTGCAACAGCATAATTTGCACGTTATCTAGAGAAACGCACCCGTATCGCACTGCGAAGATGAAATACTAAGAACAGCTAATGGCGGGATATTTTAACGCGTAAGATACAACACGCGAGATGGTTAATACATTAACATTATTTCACTTAACGTTAAGTATGGTGTGTGTGTGTGTGTGTGTGTGTGCAAACCTTGGTGTTATCAGTAATAGAGAAGTTAAAAAATACTAATCGCAGNGGTGTGTGTGTGTGTGTGTGTGTGTGCAAACCTTGGTGTTATCAGTAATAGAGAAGTTAAAAAATACTAATCGCAGGTATGCTTTTTTAAGTGAAAAAAGAAATGTAATAGAGAAGTTTTATCCAACGCTATACATTCACGTGGCGACAATTACACCATCGGAGAAAGGAAGTGATTATGTCGTTCTACGTTATTGCAAACATTTCATTTAAGAAAACTAGAATAAACATTTTAACCAAAGAATTTTCTAACATTGTTTAATCATTGTAGCACCGTAGCGGGTACAACTGATATAAGTTGATAATGGTAGATCCAAAATAAATCGATTTTTTTTGCTGTTACATTGGAAGGACTGGAAGGATCTGTTTAAAATAACCCTTTCATATGTTATGTAATTATATTGACAGTATTTTTTTACGTAAATAAAAGTGAAAAAAGAAATTTCTGAAAACAATTGTAAGAATAAGTTAGAAACATTATTGTTTTCTGTAGGAGTACCGTGTTACTAACGAAAAATGAAATTGTGCTTACAGCCTAGAAACGGTTATAAAATGGAAGAATAACTAAAGATGGTAGTTAAATTCAGCAGGAGTTCGAATATGATTACAGAAAACCAATTCCTTGAATTCACTGGGAGCTGAGCCACAAACGTAATTATATAGTTGTTATAGTTCAGAAAGATAGAAGAGCTGTAAAGGACATGATAAACACATGCGATTGAAAATAACACGTATTTCCGTATATTTGTGTATAATTCATAATGATAAACAGAACGCTTCCATATAATTTATTGAATAATACATATCTTAAATTGATTTCCCTAACAGCCATAACTTGTCCACGACTCAAACAAAGAACTTCGTTATAGAAGCAAACCTATCTTATTGTTTCATAAAATAACTAGCAAACCCGGCGAACTCCGTTTCGCCACCAGATGGCTTCGTTTTATGCAACATTTTGTTTGGTGATTAAAACATGAAGAAACATTTTTTTTATATTTGAAAAGGAAAAATTTTATTTCATTTCACAACAGTAATGAATTGAACTTCTCTAAGTAAATGAAAGTGAATCCAAAGTAAATACGTTTCATTGAAGTGCTCTTTGGTAAACCACATTTTTTGTTTTTTGGTCTGACGTTAACACAAACAAAGCGGATGGTTTCCCAACTCGTGAACACGCAACGTATAACTGCCCATGTGAAAAACAATGATTTTCTAAATTTATCCCGCAAACACTAAGCGATTGGCCTTGCGACTTGTTAATTGTCATTGCGAACGCAAGGCGAACTGGAAATTGCAATCGTTTGAAGTCAAACGGAAGATCAGTCGGAATCATTGGTATTCGAGTAATACATACATTTTCACCTGCGTACTTTCCGTTAATAATGGTTGCCTCAATCAAATTCGGCATAAGTCTTTTTACCGAAAGTCGAGTACCGTTGCAAAGTC
>NQII01000137.1:153655-169590 GCA_002778355.1 Clitarchus hookeri | reverse complement strand
GGGGGGGGGGCAGATCGATATCTACAAATGTGCTGGTGTGTTTGAAAATGGCTGGAGCTGAGCAGTTTTCGCTGGGCCACTTGGTCCTAGAAGGAAGTTTGTTATCAGTGAGTCGTGAACCCTCTCAAGCCTTTCTGAACATAACCGTGTGGCGAAAAACCTTCACCCTTACAATTACACTGGACAGTATTAGTAGTAAGTTAGTTGAATGGTTTAAAATTAAGTTACATTCTGTTTTTTACGTGGCACAGGTGAGGACGTTCATGGTGCTAATATTACTTTTAGCACATGTTATAATGTTTCGTTGTAACGTAAAATAATAGCCTGGAAAAATTATGACATTGAAGGGGAATCACTTTTCAAAAACCAATTAAACGAATTAGAGGAATTTTAAGTTTATACATTTTTTCGTATGAATCCCAAATTCCAAAAATNTAAAAAAAAATAATAATAAGTTAGTCTACAACTCAAAATATCTGTTAGTGTAATTAGAATGTTACGAAAAAAATATATTGCTAATTTGTTATGCAGTTTCCTCGTATTTAGATTTAAACTTACGAGTTAAAATTTAATGATATAACAGTTACACGTTAAACACTTTCTGCAAGTGAACAAACTGTCGCATCTCGAAGAAATATCAATGTACCACTCCTGTCACTTCAAAAAACACTTCAGCTGAAATTAAACCTCTTGTAAAATAACGTTTCAAAATAGTACGAATCAACATTTTCTGCTAGAAAATTTATTTAGAAGTGTCCGTAATTTCTCCGTAATAGTACGGTTACATTACTTTTCAAAAACTGACTTTCCGTAAATTTCACAAACTTTCCATAAATTCCCGGAATCTCTTTGNAAAAAAAAAAAAAAAAAAAAAAAAATATATATATATATATATATATATATATATATATAACGAAAAAATCTTGTTATGTGAGTGTTCTCTTGTGTATAAAAGTGATACTTAAATAAGTTAAAATATTTGATACGTGAACGAGATTTGAACCCGGGTCGGAATGTTGGAAGGCCACGCTCTTTACCAATTACCTACGATTTTACACATGGTTTTAAGGAATTACTTTGGTATTTCTAATTCCGTCACATTAGTAACATTTTCTGTTTATATTAAAGTTAGTGTATTTTAAGTGGGGCTAATTGTTACTGGCGCCTTTTGACACTTTCAGCGCCACTTTTGTTTTTAAATCACCTTGCTGAAATGGCTGTCTAGAGTTCTGCGGTTTTACTGTTTTTTTTAAATTAAAGATTGTGAGTTTGTCACACCTTCCAAGTTTGGAACGCGCCCCGTTGCCAACTTAGTGACGTGCGTAGTTTCGCAGTTGGTTCTCCTGAAGTCACCAACTGGCATCGTGTGTACTAGTTTACTGGTGTTGTGAGAAGCTGGGGACACTCGAGTAAAGGCAACGAGTCAGTTGTTCGTACGTCGCGTGTCAAATACCATTAAATACATTAATGTTTGCGTGAGTTGTTGTACCTGAAAGGCCTTAAGCGGTTTTCTGTGTAACAGTGGTAGTCTACGATGGACGATTGCTGGTATATTGCAAATGTTATGACTCAAGAAGGTGTTGTCATCTGGGGCGTGAGTAACTACCTTTCGTAGGCCGGTCATATTTGTGTCACTCCGAAAATGGTAATATTTGTGATAGACCAGTTAGTTTCGAGAAACTTAACTGGGTGCTGTGGAGGATGGGCCATCTAGTGAGGTTAATCCATTTATGCATTTGTGTTGATGGCATCCCGCGTCTTATTCGCAATTTTTCCCGGTAATTGGGAGTTAAGGCGGCAGCGGCGAATGCGGGGGTCTCTGTGCTAAAATTGAATGAAACTTCTATTAATATCGGGTGTATAGCAAACGGAACTTTGGAACTAGAGTATGTTTCAGCCATTTGATATGATGGTGTTTTCACCGGAAATTATCCCGTGTGTGCCACAAGGGAACACTGGTATAAAACGGTGATGGAATGTGGCAGCGGAGGTGCAGTCAACTACGAAGGTGTTTATTGTAAACTCGCCTATTCTTCAGGGAAGGTGACCTCTACCTTAAGGCGGGACGACGCTCACCTTTGCGTTTTTTTTTTTTTCCGGTTTCGATCAATGAGTTCTGTAGAGAAAAAATGGAGGTACTGTGCTGTATATTTTGTATTCTTGTTTCCCAAGATCCCTGCTGTTAAGTGATAGTGGAATTTTAGGCCCTGTTTTTTAAAGGCGTGTCAAATAGATTAGTAGACCCTATTTTATATCCACGAGATAAACGTTAACTGTGATATTTTTAAAAAAATATTAAAATTAATAATACTGCCTGTTGTAGTGTGCAGTGGTAATAAGCTTTTGTTGAAATAGGTTAGTTAGTAGTCTACTTGGTACTTAAGTACTTGATACTTATGTACACTGCATGAAGCAGTGTACATAATTTACCTTGNAGTTAGTAGTCTACTTGGTACTTAAGTACTTGATACTTATGTACACTGCATGAAGCAGTGTACATAATTTACCTTGGATACTTCTGCGTTTAAATTTTTTTTAATGTTGCTAGTAAGAATATGGGACTAGTCAAATTTATATGGAAGTTGTTTATAAATTGTGGGGGCCTCCTTTTGTATAAATATGGTGGATCTAAATATGTAAGTAGTGTATTTGTGGGCATTCTATGCCTTTGTGATATAGTGAATTATATCTAAAATTTATTTCACATTTATAGTTTGAGTGTTTCGGTAATGGACAGAATGGCGCACGGGTTTTGCAAGACTCTTCGTAGTTTTATGGTTTGTAGCAGAGCAAAGATTGTTTTATATTAAATATTTGTTTATTGCGGTTCCTGTTGCTTTCTTAATTGTTGCACATAACGCTTAATTCTAATAACATAAACTACTGTAACTTATCATGGGCTGTTGAGTTGAGCCCCTTTTAGAGCCTGTGAGACCCGTTACAGTCTGATGCCGTTTTTTAATGTCTGAAAGAATATGCCTTAGTAGCGTGGACAACTTAAGTACCGCAGAAACGAAAATTTTCTGGTTACAGTGGCGAAGAAAACTTCGTGTGTACTCGGCATTGTTCTTCCTCCCAGAAAGCCGATGCTAAAGTAAATACGGAGATTTTCCGTATTTTGAATTTACGGAGTCAGCTCCGGTTTTCGTCATTACGGGTTCCGTTTCCGTATATTGACTGTACATTTCTGAAACACACGGACATTTTTAACAGTGTATTTCTAATCACGTTATCAATATCATGCCACGAAACCAAAAAATATTCTGAAAAACTCGGGGGAAAATGTGTTGTTCTTGAACAGTTTTAGAGTANATATCATGCCACGAAACCAAAAAATATTCTGAAAAACTCGGGGGAAAATGTGTTGTTCTTGAACAGTTTTAGAGTACAGAAAGATTACACATGGCTAGTATTCCTAGGGATACCCGATTTTTCGTGTAAAGATTTCATGGCCTGTTGTATTTCATAACAGTTTAGCTCATAAAAACGAACGTGTTTGGATAATTTTGGTTATACGTGTATTAGGTGTCTGTCCGTGAATCACAAACGTAACTTAATTCTTGTAGGCCAGTCAAGTAAAAAAAAAAAAATGTGTTCTTACAAATACACATGGCCAATATACAAAAGCAAACTGCCGACATGCCCTTACGGTATTTAAATCTAGAATGCGTGGAAATTCTTTTTCTCCAAAATTGGGTGTCCCTATGTATTCCTCAAGGTTATACGTAGTACCTTGTTATGAACTTTGATCAGGCTTTAGCTGGACGGCCGANATATCATGCCACGAAACCAAAAAATATTCTGAAAAACTCGGGGGAAAATGTGTTGTTCTTGAACAGTTTTAGAGTATAGAAAGATTACACATGGCTAGTATTCCTAGGGATACCCGATTTTTCGTGTAAAGATTTCATGGCCTGTTGTATTTCATAACAGTTTAGCTCATAAAAACGAACGTGTTTGGATAATTTTGGTTATATGTGTATTAGGTGTCTGTCCGTGAATCACAAACGTAACTTAATTCTCGTAGGCTAGTCAAGTAAAAAAAAAAAAAATGTGTTCTTACAAATACACATGGCCAATATACAAAAGCAAACTGCCGACATGCCCTTACGGTATTTAAATCTAGAATGCGTGGAAATTCTTTTTCTCCAAAATTGGATGTCCCTATGTATTCCTCAAGGTTATACGTAGTACCTTGTTATGAACTTTGATCAGGCTTTAGCTGGACGGCCGAAATACCTTGCGAAAAGCGAAAGCAGAAACCCTCTCCACCGGCCAGTAAATGGGGCCGATATTTTCACAACGCGCTCGACATGGGACAGCGTATCGCTATGAGTCGCGTCTTTTGTCATTGGGGTATCGGACGAAGATAATGTTTGGAGATGGGTGTGTCCGGCCGTCGCTAACCGCCGCTTGAATCAGCCTATGGCAGCATTGGACAAGGCGAAGACTCTCCAATTAGGTTTTAATATAAAAGTGGCATTGTAGTATTGTCACGTGTTGCAGGCCTTCATCGCTCCCCTTGCCCCTTCCTGCTCGCGAGAACGGAGGAATGTTGGAAGGTCAGGCGTGCGATAATCCAAGAAGCGCGTATCTTGCTACAAAAAGCATGCCGCCGCGATAAGCCTTTTGCGGCTTGCGCGCTCCTAACATTCATTTGATTGATTTTCTTCGTTTATATGAAGAATTTACTGGTTTATCGTCTTTTCCTCTCTCAGCGACTCGGGGGGCCGGGAACGTTCCAGATCTTGGCTGCTGATATTATGAGCACCAAGAGTTTACGAGTTTATGCAAGTCGGGAGTTTGGGCAATTGCCCGACCTTGAGCGATAGACGACGAGCCAGAAGAGCAACGAGTTGCGACGGAATTGACCAGTGGGAGTAAAATCTGTGACTGTGGGCATCGTAGCAGTGAAGAGTGCGACTAGCAGGTTGGACTATTTAACTTTATGCGTGAGTGTTAGACATTTCAAATGATGGCAACAGACAGACTGAATTTGTGTTAATTATGAGTATGAGTTAATTGTCTGTAACCAAACAGAGACATTGAGAAGGACTTTAATTAGAGTTGAGACGTGCATTAAATATTGCGCTCACTGAGAAATAAAAATAGAAACAGTGGAGGTAGATAGATTAATGGAGCAAATAATAGCTGTGTGAATAAATTAAAATCAATTTAGTTATTTTGTTTTTATTAATACCTCCATCCCTCGCGAACTCGGATACGCCCTTCCGGCGTTTCGTAACAACATAATCAGCTAATATCCTGTTATTTATTTTAAATCTCCTGCAAGTAATGTTTGTAGTTAAATAATGATTGTATATTTTTTATGTTCAATAAATCCCCGTCTTATACTGTTGTGTTCTAGATAACTCTTGAGTTATAGTGTGCTACTCTTAGGTATGCTTAACTAAAAATTAATTAGGCCTGTAGCATCCTGTAAGTAGTCACTTCTGGGAAATCTGGCAGACGTAGTGAAGTCCTCATTATTGGAAGCCTGTTTTGTCGTGTAAATGTATTCAACTGGGAGAACTGCACTTTCACGAGTGGGCAGCCTGGGATGTGTCCAAGCGAGATTTATCTGATGCTGCTTCGCAACCACGAACTGGGTGTGGATGCAGAAAGATCCCTTCACTGTTAATTCTCCTTCCAAATGCGCTCCGTTCGAGTTCGGCGTTTCCAGATATGGCAAACAATGGCTAACCGATGCCACGTTCTATTTGGGAGACAAGGCGACAAATGGCCGCGTGCCCGGATTCCTCAAGTGAATTAATGACTCTTTCCAAAACGGCAGGCTAGATTTATCTTTCGGTGGGGAAAAGGATAAATGGAAAGTATGGGCTGTTCACGGTTAAATGAGCGCTTTTGAAATCAACGTTTGAAAAATGTCACCATCCCTACCTGCATATATTTTAACTGGCACACTGACTGGCATGTGCTCAGTTAAGTTGGTAACGACGGAGGGAAAGTGGTTTCATACCTTAATGTTGAATTAAAAGTGTTATGTACATATTTGTGAATTCTCAAATTATTTGTTTTACTTTCTGTTTTTAATACATATCTACATGTGTAACAAAAAGCAAATTTGTAAATTATTTATTTATATAATAATTTAACCGATTTTCTTGACCAACGCATGAATAAACAGTTATCAAGCCCGTTGCAAGGTTAATTTTATACATGGCAGAAGAATTCATTATGTGGATATAAGTAGCCCATAAGCAAAACTTTCGAAAGTGCTCAGTTTATCACGGCCAGCCTATATATAGAGATATATAATGGCAACGCAAACGAGTATCGATGGTTTGCAGTTAAATAAAGACATTTGAAATAAAACTTTTAAAAAAGTAATTTTAACGAACAACTGACTGGTATACTTTGATGGGTGGTGCAGTGGTCAGACCAACCCCCCCCCCTCTAAGGCGAAACGGGTTCGATTCCCGGAGGGGTTGCCCGGATTTTCGCATGTGTGAAAGTGGTGGTCATTGCTTTAGACCGAAGGGTTTTCTCGGGCGTCTCCCGTTTCCCCCGTCCTTGTACTTTGCCATTACTTCATCCTCACCTCATTTCACCCTCACCGGTGCTCAGGATTTTGCTGTCAAGCGCAGGCCAAAACCTTTCAACAGTAATGTTGGCAGCTATGTAGGAAATCCGTGTCTTTAACATCTCATTAAAAGCATAACCTTTAAATATGTGAACGACAAATTTATGCACATACGAGTATGAATTAGCATATTAGTAACACACAAACAATAATATAAATTTTACGGTTACACTTAAATGACTATAAAGTCTTTGAGTCCATAACAATTTTAATTTTACATTTTATGGAGGTTACAGAGTTGGCAGAAGAGTAGGTCGTGCTTAGGTCATTAAAATGTGCTCAGTCTACGAAGAACAGTTTGTATCACAGTTTATAGAAAGTACATATTAAATTAAGTATTATACCCTTAAAATTTAAACTTGAGAATAATTAATTTAATTATGTGTGAACATTTTCATAATTCGTAAAATAAAAACAAATTATTGTTTCATTGCATGCAATAATAAATAATCCCTACGTGAACGTAAGCATTCAAATAATTTGTACTAGTAAAGATAAAATTAATCGTATGCTAAAACACAATTTTGTGAAACTAAATGTGTGTAATTGTGGAAATACTGTCCGCGTTTCTTGTTAGGCCCACCCCTCCCGTTTTTAGTAGGAGCGCTTTATCTACCTTCAATTTGTGTTGGCCAGTGTTAGGAACCATCTGCTGTAAGTGGTGTCATATCCACTGATTTAACTTGGTCATTGAACAACATGTTGTATCATTTCCGATTCGATTAGATTTTTCTTTCGACAATCGCCGTCACCAAGGTCGCAATTGCTACATTTAATGAGAGGTTATGAGTTATTATCTCTAGTGATACATTGGTGTTTGAATCTGTTTTAGCAGTTACCTATATATTTGGACGTAGTATTTAAGGTATACAATTTTTTCTACCCAATATAATTTCATAAATGTGGTTGGAAGGTGGCAAAACCAAATATTTATTGAAAAAAAAAAAAAAAATTCTTGAAGATATGTCATAACGCCGCCATCTCTTTATAACTGCGGCCTGTTTCCCTGGCTATACACAGACGCTAAGTTGGCTAAATATGCTTTACTACTGCTAACAACTTTGCTTCAAGCCAAGCGAGTTAAACAAAATTCCTTCCGAATTACTTAAATCATATATCAATAGTCATATTTTGTTATTCGTGTCCTAGGCCATGGCAAAATATACACCAAGGCAAACCAAAATGTGTGAAAACTGTGGGAAAACTCTGGGATTTTAAAAGTTAATAAGAAAGGCACGGTAGATGATATCACAAAATTTGTTTCATTAGCTAGTGTTGCATTTATTACAATTTGTTTTACGCGGAGAACTTCATTCGCGGTAGTCATTCATAGCTGAAGTCTTGCATCAACCAACGTGTTATTTCCGGCGGTATTGCGGCAGTTTCTTGGCGAATAGCAGACTTCAGTTCATCAGTGGTTCTTGGCCAATGTTTGCAGGCCTCAGCTTTCATGTAGCTACGAAGATGGCCTGAATATAGATTACACCCAGCTTCACCGCGTAACAAGATCGAGAACCGTCCTGACATTTCTCTCTAAATCTTCATGGGTCTATTCGCCACATGAGTGGCGGCCCCGTCCTGTCGAAAGAAAATATCTCGTTTTCCAAGTTCGTATTTCGATTCCACATTGCTTCGAGCATATAAAAAAAATTGCCGCTGTTATGGACTGTAAAACCATTTACTGTCGCCGCCGGAACTGCTGGCCGGTGAACTCACGACGGTTGTGAGGGGTGCGGCCGGCGAAGGAGAAGTAACTGCGCGCGCAGCCGGCCGCAGCCCGATCCCATGCTGAGGACATCAGTCTCCATAGAACTAGTTGCGCGGTTTGCCGATGCGCGGCGCCGAATATTTTTGTGACAGTTAGTGCACGGCCGGGCCGTCACTAATATCAGCTGAACCGTGCCGGCGGCCCGAGTGCAGGTGTCTGGGGAAGCGAGCCGTCATTTCCTGTGACGCTCACAGTAGCTGCTGGTTGGAAATTTCGAAACCGCAAGTTCTGCGACAAAAAGAGAACAATTGAAATACCTCGTGGGATGCGACGGCCAGAAAATCTTCATGCTGTGAGATGGTCCATTCTGCAATCTCTCTAACGTTTTACCCATAACCCCGCTTCTGTTTTGGGATTATGTGATCGAACTGTCAAACGAATTTGACGCTGATCTAGGTCCCATCCGTAAAAAAAATGATGGTTGATTGAAATCTTGATGAACGCGGCTGGGAAGTGCTCCCGACACATAGGGGCCAGGTGGCTGAGCATTCATAATTTTTGTTACATTTGTTTAAACAGGCTACTGAAAAAAAACAACCATGATTGTAAGAATTGATAAACAGAATTTTCCTTTTGATATTACAATATTAAAATCCCAACAGTATCACAAAGTGATTTCTTTAATACTATATTCTTCTGCTGTGACTGAATAATATGGAGGACATATTATTTTATGATGTTATCAATTCACGCAGGCTTTTAGTTAATATTTATGCATTAGTGTATTCAAATGAAAACGCCGCATCGTATTGAGTTATTTTTCATATCATCCATTAAATAATTTTCCGTAGCTCAATACGTTTGCAATTTTCTATGTATTTTTTATTGCCTTTCTTTAAAACTAGACCCACAGTCATANTTTCCGTAGCTCAATACGTTTGCAATTTTCTATGTATTTTTTATTGCCTTTCTTTAAAACTAGACCCACAGTCATAGTTTCGGTTATTTCTTTTTCGAAAGCTAGGTAAACCAAGTCCGCCATCTTACTACTTTGCGAAGTAGGAAGTCTTCGAGGACGATTTATTTGGCGAGTGTCAAAAACATATATTCACAAGATGCAGTATTGCATCCAAAAGTTTCCTCTGTTGCAAAGAGTTCGTATCTTTCCTAGAATGCCTCTCTGCATTTGCAATGGATATTTCGCCTGCCTTCTTCTGTTCTTGCAGAAATTCATTTCTTCAGTACAGTGCGTTTCTCCTCTGAAGTTAACTTGATGCCTGGAAATACAAAGTTGCATCACATTATTTTACATACTTGTATCGTGACAAAGCTAATCAAGGAACTGCCAACACACACAAACAAATGCATTTGAATAAAAAACCATGTCTTACTCCAGAATCATGTCCAGGGCCCTTAGTTATGTAAACTGACGTACCAACAATTCCGCAGGAAATGAGAATAATTACAACACATTTCAAACAAACTATTTGACATAAAATTGCATATTTACCACTTGCTTTTAAATAACGCACGTAATTTGTCTAAATCACATGAAAAATCATTTAATATTTCATTTTTAATAATATAGTGGACTCTTTTTGCACATGCTGATAAATAAAATAGGTTAATGCAAGAAGTATCAATTTGAACCAGTGAATTCAGGCATGCACTGTTTAACATTTAAATTGATAAAGCTGCAAATGTGAGTAAACAATGCCAGATTGAAAAAAAAACAATATAATAATAGCTATAACCACAATCATTATTTTAAAAATATATGGGTTATTTGAAATCCACTAAGAGAAGAAATTTTAGTAGCATTACTTACCCAATTTTGCAAGACAGTCTTGCTTTATCAAGTTTAATTCTTTAACACTTGATACAGCACACAGCAATTCTTCGTTATCTTAAAATATTTCATATAACTGTTTAACTGTTGTGTCTAATGTTTCATAAAACACAAACTTTAAATGTTGTTTCATGTCACCGCACTCTGTAGTCTAAGCTGGCATTCTATCAATATGAAGTCTGGTTTTATTGAGNTTAAATGTTGTTTCATGTCACCGCACTCTGTAGTCTAAGCTGGCATTCTATCAATATGAAGTCTGGTTTTATTGAGTTTTGATTAACGTTTTGTTTGCAAAATATTTTTCGTATTAATCTGGAAGAAGCTCTTCACACATGTCTGATGACTCTGTAGCACAGAATCTGCTGGTTGAAGTAACCCATGAAAATTTCTACGTAGTAAAAAAAGTACATTGAAACTGTCATAACAGTTTTAATGCCTGTGATTTAGCGATGATTTGGTTCAAGAAAACAAATGCTGATGTTTGCAATTAAGAGAAGATTAGTTGCCTGAACAGAATACTGTTAAACGGAAACAAATACTTCTCAAGCAAATCTAATTGGTATTTTGGTACTTGCAACTGTATCATTCTCTCAGTTTAAAACTATGGATGTCTCATCAGCTCCTGTTACTTTCCTGTGTACAACTGCATTGGATTTGCAGCGTTTTGCCTAAAGGCGTTTTCCTTAAAGGCATTTTGCCTAACAGGCATTTCTCCTACAGTTCATTCTCATACGGGCGCTTTGCGTACATGCGTTTTCCCTGAAATGCCTTTTCCGACAGGTGTTTTGCCTAGAAGGCGTTTTGTCTAATAGCGGCTTTGCCTAAACTCGTTTTGCCTAAAGGCGTTTTACCTAAAAGGCGTTTTGCCTAAATTTTAGGCAACACGGCTTTAAACAAAACGACAGGTCCCTACTGCACGAAGAAAAAAAAAGCTAACTTTCGCGGCTTACATCGAGAGAGCATGACAAGCTATTTGTAGAGTTTTGGAGAGAACAGACAAGAAATTGGTGGGGTAGGGAGGCACACTGTAGAATACTAATCGCACCCACTGGAGTGAAGACATTTTGGACGGGGACCGTAGGCTGCTGTTGTCTTCTTGAAGCAATAAAAGAAATTAAATCCTGTAAAGGAGAAGTGTCAGACTACGCTGGTGACAGAAATCAGATTCAACTAAGAAAACCCACCGGATATCGTCCGATCGGCTCACAAGACCTCGATGTTAGGAGCCGTCCAAATCTCTCCGTTCCACGTTAATGTCCGCCATGTTTGTATGAACTCGAACATCTAACCCTTATCGTCGTGGTGGGATACGGGACGTCTGCATGCTAATGAGCTCACATACTCAGACGCATATACATTCCTCTTACTTCATGAATTATAGTTTGGACCACTACAGACAAAAATGTCGTTATGCAGTAGTGCCTTGTGATAAGGAAATTATATTTCGGGATGGCCTGCCATTTATATTGCTTGTAACAAAACAGCGTTACCGTCATTGTTTTCGCTTGCCACCACCGGAGCTTCTGCTTGGCATGCTTTTGAAATAATACGTAAATTGTAGGGGAAAGTTGTTTGAGAGCTGTGTGAGACACTCTCGGACATATCGGCTTTTGCACATTGTAAATTCAAAATCAAAAACAAATTTTTGTTTCACTAGCGTCACTCTATTAGAATTTTCGGTAGCACTACAAGGGATTCCACGATAATTCGCCTGGAATAACGAACACAAACCGAGGCGAAAGTATGCAGTCGCATGCCCGATCGAACGAGACCACATTTATTCCAATCGTGTGTTTTAGTCACAAAGTTACAGCGCCGGGACGTATCATCGCCCTGAAAATGTTACATCGCCGTTTCCCAACCTGGTACCTCGTGTGTCGGTCTGGTTTTAAAGACGTAATCACGGCGAATGAAAACAAAAGGTGAAAAAAATATGCACGTTCGTTTTAAGCAGGTCAGGGCCGAACCCGTAACATCAGAGGCGTGAGTCAGACCTATCGAATTCGTAGCCAAATCCGTCTGGTAGGGTGAATTAATGAAAATGAATGTACATGATGATTCGCGAGGAATTACCACCACTAACAGGGCTTATTTCTTAGGTCTTTTGCAGCGAAATATGCCGTATCAATGTGGGTCCTATTCCCAATATTTACACAGAANAGGGCTTATTTCTTAGGTCTTTTGCAGCGAAATATGCCGTATCAATGTGGGTCCTATTCCCAATATTTACACAGAATATCGAAATAATTTGAATGAAATGAATAGTCTTTTCAGTAGTAAAAAAAAAAAAATCAGACTTTATTGTTTACAGTTGAGGATCAAACACCATATCGGCGTATTCTTGTGTGGAAAATGTNTAAAAAAAAAATCAGACTTTATTGTTTACAGTTGAGGATCAAACACCATATCGGCGTATTCTTGTGTGGAAAATGTACGTGGCATTGTAATGCAATTACTACATCTCGCAACCAAAGGGTGCGACCACAGTACGCAGTGAAACAGACAGTCACGTTTCACAGTGGTCAAGGTCACAAACCGTTCACAGCAGTAGTCAAACGGGCAGCAACATGTCACGAGCTGTTCACTGTGATGCGTCTCTAATTTTTCGAAATACTATTGCTAATACGACCCACTTGTATGTTACATAATTTTCTCCTATTTACTAAAGGAGCACACCTTTTAAGTGGAGGTAACTCCTCGTGAATCATCCTGTACGCATGTCACGTAGAAGAGAGAGTCTCAAGTCCCAAATGAATTCCACCCCGATTACGTACGCACAAGTGTGTATGTCNGAATATCCCGACCAGCCCGACAGAGACTTCGCTTGTGTCTGTCCCGCGCTCGGCAAACACATTAGCCCGCTGCCACCCTCCTCCTCCACCACCTCCTGGGGGGGGGAGGGGGCGAGACGTCTATGGGACTGACAACGAGGCGGTGCTGTTCCGCGAGAACTCATTGATCATCGCCAGTCGGCGCGGACGACGGCGCCGCCACACGCTCTGCAAATACACAGAGCCCCGGCCCGACACCCACAAGAGCGACTCCTTGTCGACAAACCATGATAGATCGTTCACACGAGAAAAAAAAAAACTGGCATGTCGGGAACACAGACTGAAGATGAGGTGGGCCGATCTCGCTGGCTGCGCGCAACCAATCTCCGTGTCCCAACGTCGAACTGCTTTGCTGCCAATACGTCTAGAGAAAACTGCATGGATTGGATTTTTGAGGTTAGAACACTGTTTAGTAAACAAGTGCTTTGAAATGTTTTTATACTTCCTTCAACTAATTTGTAATGCAGTTTGATTGAATTAAATTGGCAAAAGTAATTAATCTAATAATTCTTGTAGTTTAAAAATCATGATATGCACGAACACGTTCATAATTGTTGACCATGTGACTTTGACAGTTGTGTTGCTTCGGGGTCAATGTCTGGTATATGCGCAGAAGACGGACAATCGGTCTACCTCATCTTTTAGTGTATGGTCGGGAAGTCGGGATTTACACCATCCACTGCTCGTTTCACGTAATTGTAGACTATTCCAAGTATATTCACACTTTTTGAATCAAACTTTTGAAAAAATCATCCCATGTATAGACGTGTTTGTTGGTCTCCTAAATATACCATGCATCACAAGCGTTTCATATTTCTGTTAACGTAAAAGTATTTTATTTCTGGTTAAATTCAACTTTCACTTATATTTTGTACCTACATAAATTATAACATTTCATTTATTGTTAATACTAAACAAAACAGAGAGAATATAGGTGTGTTGGTAAAACCTAATATGAAATATTTCTCTTGCAAAATATTATTAAACTGAGTGCGCACGAATGCGGCGTGTTGTCCCTCTGGCGTAATTTTCGGGACTCGGTTAGCGTTTGTTTGCACGCGGCGGAGGAATGGTCTGAGAGTAGAACTTTGGCGGAGCTTCAGAAAAGTTGTATGTAACCACGAACGGACCATGCCCGGCCCCGTCGTGCCCACAAGGGTGACTCCTTGTCGGCAAGCCGTGATGGAACGTGCGTATGGAGAAATAACTTCCTGTCGCGAAGTCTGGATTCACGGCGCACTTTACTGGTTTCGCGCTGTTGCGTCGCTTACCCACGCCAACGTCAGCGTGAGTGATGCGCTGTCAGACACGCTATTCACAGTAAATCAAATTTTTACTGGAATTAAAAATATTTTTACGTACATTTTTTGGTAAAAAATGCACGTTCCTAGTTTCATAAATATCAACGTTAACGCGGGGCCGCAGGGGTTAAGTGGTTACACTGCTCGCCTCCCACTTAGGGTCGCATGTGGTGATCGTACTGGGCGATGCCGCTGGTCGGCGGGTTTTCTCGAGGATCTCCCGCTCCACCGCCCTTGCATTCCAACGCTACTCCATACTCACCTCGCTCCACCCTCGTCGGCTTTCAAGGATCAATGTTAGGAGAGAGTGAAGTGAGTGAAGAGACATGGATGGCTCTTAACGGCGTTGGACCCCAAAACTTAAATAATTTAATTTCTGTACCAAACATTGTTCAACTTGTAGACATTATATGTAATGGAATTTTTCTCGAATAAAATTTTTTTACACTCTATATGTTTTTAATAATTGATGTCAAATTGAAATGTTTTCTGTTTTACTGCAGCCATAATAACAAATACTAACAAAGTTGTACAAATTAAAACATTTGCAATGTAACCTAATGCCGTAGGTTACCGTGTCACATATATGCAATGACCTTGCTAAGTAAGTTTTGTGGTGACCACTAAATTATTTACTTGTCTCCACTAAACTTTTGTGGCCAGTACAAAATTATTTTGCAGTACCTACAAAATAATTTGGCAGGGTGACCTCTATTCAAAACATTTTTCTCTGTGCACTTTTGAAAACCCTACTTAATATCTACTAGTATGCAGCTGTGTATTATCCCACCGTATGCAAAATTAAAATTGCCATGGGTCTGGCCAATGTTTATGCGTCGGTTAGTGTAAATGTGAAATTATTAGAAAAGTGAGTATTGTAGAAATTATTTAAGTTTTACACTTATATTCAATAAAAAAAAGAAACAGAAAATAAAAGAAGTAATCTCTTCAATATTCACAAATGTTTACTTAACACTTTTTATTCTACGTTCAGACATGGAACTATAGGCTGTTCCCGGTAAACTGAGCACTTTTGAAAGCCCTACTTAAGATCAGCTTGTATGCGCGTTGTGTATTCTTCCGCATTACGCAAAATTAACACTGCTATAGGGTTTATCACTTTGTTCACACATTGGTCAAGTGAAACTCTGAAATTGTTAGAAAAGAAATATTTTACAAATCCGCTAATTTTTACACTTATCAACGTGCATTAAAAAAACAGTAACCGAAAGAAATAATTTATCACAAATTGTTACCTAACACTTCTAACTCGGCTTTAAGACGTAGGACTACTTTCCATTCATCGTTACCAACTTTACTTGGCTTATGTCACTCAGTGCGCCCGTTAAAATATATGCAGGTAGGAACAGTGACATTTTTCTAAGGTTGATTTCTTAAGTGGTCTCTTTATCGTGAACAGCCTTTACCGACATTACTGGGTGTATGCTAGTCAAAGTTCCCGTTATATTATGTGTAGTTAGGGAAGGTGACATTTTTCAAAGGTTGATTTCAAAAGTGCTTAATTAACAATTCATAGCCGATACCTACTTGGGTTTTCGAGGCATTCTGTCTCTGGCTGTTTAGTAAGCAACACGTTCACCACATCAGCAATACACGTTGCCTACCTCTAAAAAGCTAAACG
>NQII01000137.1:118646-153611 GCA_002778355.1 Clitarchus hookeri | reverse complement strand
GGGTTAGTATATTCAAAGAGATGACCTTTACTGTGCATATAAAAATGGAAATTAATTAAAAATCCGTCTAGAAAATAGGGCAAATACTCAGGGGTGCAATATCTACTGCGATAAAATAATGACAACCATTATTTTGTCAATGAGGGCGATGTTATTTGTAATTAAAATCAGGGCTTGCTGTTCTTCTTTAAATTACACTATACATTGTCTATAAAGTTTTTTCTTCCATCCATATTTTTAAAATAAATGTATTTTATTTTCCCATTTGCAAGGTTTATGTAATCGCTTTATGTCAAAAGTCGTACATATATTTTCTTCCTGATTTACAGTGTAGAATTACCTCTCAAACGTTGTGACACACTTATAGGAGCACGAAATAAACTTACATATGAAAATAACGCATATTTGAGAGGACCTAGAAACTTCGGAACCCTTCAACAAATCGGAAAACAGCTTTTCAGGCTGATATAGCTAAAGCATGATAACCATATAGATAAATGCACTTAACTTTGCTAAAGACTTTCCGCTAATCAAGGGATGACATGTTCTACAGTTCCACGTTTCACGACAGCAGTTTGGGGCCACGGGTCACATCGATAGCGCACCGGCCTCGATTTCCCTTTTTCCGTATTGGGGTAACGTGACGGACGTTGCTACTGATCGTCTGGTTTCTTCTGAGTACTCCCTTTTTTCCTACCGTAAACCCTATCGTTGATCCGTATCTGTTTCACTTTACTCCCATGGGAGCTAAGACCTATCTGTCAAGCGCCCTCCGTGCGTCTAAAATCCAAAACTGACGGAAACACTTTATCCTAATTCACTTCCTTTCTCTTGGAAGCGAAACCGCCTTGGATGTGCCGCCAAGTTAGCCCTTCGCGACTCACTCACTAACATTAGACGGAGTCCTTTAATGGTCCCGCCTGGCTGTAGGTATTTTGCGCCTTCAAGGCCTCGAAACGCGTGAGCTCTAAGGGCGATTGTCGCTCACTAACCACTTACCCCATCGCCTGTACGTGCAAGGAGCTCAACTGGCTTTCAGTTCTTCCGTCGGCGACTCGTCTGAACGTACGTGATTTTTAAGTGGTGATATTATTTTTCTACGTCACGCTATTAGCAATAAAAGTATGATGCGTGCCTAAAGACAACGCTGAAGATTCTGTATGTAATGTTTAGCAGTCTAAACTGATTCTGAATATGCCCGTTTAAGCAATTTTTTAGGCCTAAATATCCTTGGCGGTGAAGTGAGAATTTCAAACTCATCTTTGGGCGTGAAAGGTTTCTTTTAAGCACTCTAATAGTTCAAACATCACAACAAAATATCCAATCGTTTTTATTCGTCTGTTTTATATCAAACCTTTACAATGTACTTTACGAGCCAGGTGCTAAGCAATTTTAAGTAAAAAATGTTATACTGTAAATTTTATATCCATTTAGCTCGATGTTACTCACTGAACAGCTATTGAAATGTCTCATCAAACACGTGGATTTTAATTGGATATGAGCCAATCCTTGGCCCATTTGAATAGTTTTACACGACACAAGTAAGTTTTTTCTACAATAAATAACACTTCATATCCAGTATAACATGGACAATGCACCAACATCAAAAGAAACCATTATTTTAAAGGCTATTCGTGGTAAATTAAGCATTTTTGAAAGCCCTATTTAAGATCTACTTGTATGCACAAGGTGTATTCTTCCACCATATGTAAAATTAATGTTGCAATGGGTCTCATCACTTTATTGATGCGTCGGTCAAGTGAAACTGTGAAATTATTATAAAAGTTAATATTTTACAAATTTGCCAATTCTGACATATCAATTTAAAAAAAAATTCGGAAAGCAAACGAAATCATTTCAGTATTCACAAATTAACACTTTCAGTTCAACATCAAGATGTGGAACTACTTTCACTCCGCCATTACCAACTTCNGCGTCGGTCAAGTGAAACTGTGAAATTATTATAAAAGTTAATATTTTACAAATTTGCCAATTCTGACATATCAATTTTAAAAAAAATTCGGAAAGCAAACGAAATCATTTCAGTATTCACAAATTAACACTTTCAGTTCAACATCAAGATGTGGAACTACTTTCACTCCGCCATTACCAACTTCACTGTGCGCGCGCCGGTCAGTGAACCCGATAGAATACAGTATGTTTCAAAAAGATTCATCCGATTTCAGAAGGCTATATCTTTTAAACTAAGAAGAGATAACCACGCGGTAACAAGTGAATTACACTTCTGACAATAAAATTTCGCTTACAAGTATCACAAACGCTCAATGTGGCCCCTCCCCAAAGGGCTCTGAATCACTTGGGTGTCGACTTGGCGCTCTCGATTGAGCCATGCCGGGGTCCCACACGTCAGCGGTCATGTCCGTTCATTGCTAAGGCAGGATTGAAATGTTTCAATTTGTTGCCTCTAGCCAGCAGGCGAGCTCTCTTCGGCACGCGCCAGGATGACGAACCCACGTCAGAAGGACTTTTACGTTCTCCAGTTCAACAATTGCAAGCTCGCGACAACGGCGTAGCGTGATTTTCGGCTGGAGAACGGTGCTGCACCCGCTACTGCTCAGAACATTCGACGTTAGCGCGAGCAGTTTCGACGAACAGGTTGTTTGTGCACGGGGAAATCAACAGATCGCCCCCGTGTTTCCGACGAAGACGTTGGGCGCGTCCGGAGGAGTTTCGTGAGAAGTCCACAAAAGTCTACCCGTTGTACGAGCCGAGAGCTAGCCATTCCCTATACGACTGTCTGACGTGTTTTGCGATGGTGTTTGTTGTTCAAGCCATGCAGGATTGAACTCGTACCCGCCCCACGCCCAGGTGATGAACAACGACGTGTGGCGTTTTGCGCATTCATTCACGAAGAATAAATGGAAGATGACACTTTCTTTCACGCCAAGAGTTGAGTGATGAGGCCACGTTTCATCTCAGTGATACGATGAACCCGCCACAACGTACGGACATGGAGATCACAGCAGCCACATGCCGTAGTCGAGCAAGAGAGAGAGACTCCCCATATAGTGACTGTGTTCTGCACCGTTTCCGGAGGAAAGGGTTATGGTATGTTCTTCTTTTCCTGACTACATTGTCACGGGAATCTCATACCTGCAAATGTTGCAGAACTGGCTTTCCCCCAGTTACAGGCATTTTGCCGCTGATTTAATTTTCCAACAGGATGGAGGCACCAACGCGCTGGCACTTGCAAGTTCAAATATTCCTGAACAACGAGCTTCCGCGCCGAAGGATCGCCCGTCAGAGACCTGCTGATTTGGCATTTCACCACTGGCCACCAGTATCGCTTGATAACACTGTCGGTTAAATTTTCTTGTGGGGCTTTGTGAAGGATTCAGTTCAAGTGCCGCCCCTTCCTACAACAACGGACAAACTTCGGACCCGCATGACAACAGCAGTGGCTATAGTCAAACCTGCCATGCTAGCTAATGTGTGGGACGAGTTTGATTATCGTGTAGATGTATGCCATGCGTCTGCGGGGTAGCATATCAAGCATTTGTGATACTTGTAAGCAAAACATTATTGTCAGCCATGTATTTCACTCTTTACTGCATGGTTCTCTGTTCCTTGGTTTAAAATATATAAACTTTTGAAATCGGATGAATCTTTTTGAAACAATCTGTATACGCAAATAAACGCAGTGACATTTTTCATTGGTCAATTTCAAAAGTTCTCAATTAACCGTGAACTGCCTATAACTTTTAAAGCGTAGGTTTTGTGGGTATCAGCATATTGAAACATGAAAGATGTGCAGCCTCCAAAAGCTTAGTGAATTTAGTAAGAGCAGATGATGGAGAGTTAATTTATCAGAACGGATCTTTGACACAATGAGCTGGAATATCTCCCACAACCGTACTAATGTATACAAATCTACCCAATGTAATACTAGCCATTATAAGAAGTGTTATTTTACTACCAGAAAATTCATCTGGAAAAGTGTCATTTAGTTGTGACTTTTTACTTATATAGACTATATTAAAAAGCAAAATTTAAAAGAGTATTAACATCGACGAAACTCTGACTTAAATAAAATAGTTAAAAAGATTTAAATATAAATAATATTTCTCCTCGCATATTCAGACAGAAATAGATGTTTAAACATTATTGTTGGCTCTTTTGTGTTTTTAGTCGCAGGACTTATTTTACAACAACATTAGACACATAAACTTTCCGAGCATACTGAAGAGGAATGTCGAAACAGGTTTGAAACAGTCCGGCAGAGCGAGTACCAACACGACACTAAGCCGGTGTTTTATCGATGAACTTGGTCGAATGAATGAGTGTCTCCCGACAAGTGTTCGTATCAGGTCGAGTATCTGGCTCGACGACGGTGGAGTCCTGAGGCGAGCCCACAAGTTATGACGACGACGACGGCTTCTTTTTGGCGTCCACGTGGCCTTGAACTCGCTGTCACGCCTGCAGCCACGCCCCGTCTTTCATTTGGAACTCCAGCGCGCCCACTTCGTCCTCGGCAACGTTGCGTGTGGCTTNGCCTGCAGCCACGCCCCGTCTTTCATTTGGAACTCCAGCGCGCCCACTTCGTCCTCGGCAACGTTGCGTGTGGCTTGGCTTCTGTTTAAGGGAGTGGCCTATTTCTTAAACTGCGTTCGAGATCAAACGAATTTTTTTTCAACGATGGCATTTTAGTTATCAATACACCGTGTCCACAAATGATGTATACAGTTTACACCAAAAGTATAAGACCACCAGACATTTTCACTAAATGTTTCATTGGTCTTAAACGTTTTAGGTAATGAACTTTAACTAATTTTTTATTATTGCATTTGTAAAACAAAATATTTTCATAAAAAATACATTTGAAATATCCCCGTTCTTCATTAATTTGCGATCGCTTATATAAGTAATAAAAATTACTTTTTCCATTATAAAGAACTTACTATACATGCTTAGGCACGTTCTACAATACACAGAAACGTAACGATTTGCAACCGCAGTATATCGATTACTAAAACATTTATAGAAAGCATGCTAGAAACAGTTAAATAGTGTATTGACTGGTATGTATGTAAAAAATTTCTTTCCTATAACATTTTTNCTGGTATGTATGTAAAAAACTTCTTTCCTATAAAATTTTGGTTCCTGACTGGTTGGTCTTAAACTCTTGGTAAAAACTGTAAAAATGGATGCCTCTGTAAAATGAAAACGTTTTTATATACCACGTCTCTGTTTTCGGAAATCGTACTGGCAACTGTCAAAGTTAATGCGTAACTTTGTAGTATTGTGCTAGTTTGGCCCTCCGACGAGTGGCGGCGCAAGTTGCCTTATAAACTACACAGGCGTCGCCGCAGGAAGATATGTTTGTGTCTTGTGGTTTGCTGGGTTAAAATCTGTAACACAGGTGCAGCGAAAGCTCAGAACGGTGTATCGCCGACACCCTCCAAAACGAAGGAGCGTTTGTCAGTGGATGTTTAAGTTGAAAGAGACAGTAAGTATTATCAGCGACAGACCGTCAATTGAGGTATAAAGTGTCGGAACAGGTGAGTGTAGCGATTGCAAGGAGCCTCAGGAAGTCGATAAACTTGTAAACCACGAGCATCAGCGCACAAAGTCCTTCACAAACGTGTCCGTATTTATGGTTATAAAGTGCAGTTACTGTCACACCCATTAACCAAATGCCACATCCNGCCTGCAGCCACGCCCCGTCTTTCATTTGGAACTCCAGCGCGCCCACTTCGTCCTCGGCAACGTTGCGTGTGGCTTTGCTTCTGTTTAAGGGAGTGGCCTATTTCTTAAACTGCGTTTGAGATCAAACGAATTTTTTTCCAACGATGGCATTTTAGTTATCAATACACCGTGTCCACAAATGATGTATACAGTTTACACCAAAAGTATAAGACCACCAGACATTTTCACTAAATGCTTCATTGGTCTTAAACGTTTGAGGTAATGAACTTGGACTAATTATTTATTATTGCATTTGTAAAACAAAATTTTTTCATAAAAAATACATTTGAAATATCCCCGTTCTTCATTAATTTGCGATCGCTTATATAAGTAATAAAAATTACTTTTTCCATTATAAAGAACTTACTATACATGCTTAGGCACGTTCTACAATACACAGAAACGTAACGATTTGCAACCGCAGTATATCGATTACTAAAACATTTATAGAAAGCATGCTAGAAACAGTTAAATAGTGTATTGACTGGTATGTATGTAAAAAACTTCTTTCCTATAAAATTTTGGTTCCTGACTGGTTGGTCTTAAACTCTTGGTAAAAACTGTAAAAATGGATGCCTCTGTAAAATGAAAACGTTTTTATATACCACGTCTCTGTTTTCGGAAATCGTACTGGCAACTGTCAAAGTTAATGCGTAACTTTGTAGTATTGTGCTAGTTTGGCCCTCCGACGAGTGGCGGCGCAAGTTGCCTTATAAACTGCACAGGCGTCACCGCAGGAAGATATGTTTGTGTCTTGTGGTTTGCTGGGTTAAAATCTGTAACACAGGTGCAGCGAAAGCTCAGAACGGTGTATCGCCGACACCCTCCAAAACGAAGGAGCGTTTGTCTGTGAATGTTTAAGTTGAAAGAGACAGTAAGTATTATCAGCGACAGACCGTCAATTGAGGTATAAAGTGTCGTAACAGGTGAGTGTAGCGATTGCAAGGAGCCTCAGGAAGTCGATACACTTGTAAACCACGAGCATCAGCGCACAAAATCCTTCACAAACGTGTCCGTATTTATGGTTATAAAGTGCAGTTACTGTCACACCCATTAACCAAATGCCACATCCNGTCCTTCACAAACGTGTCCGTATTTATGGTTATAAAGTGCAGTTACTGTCACACCCATTAACCAAATGCCACATCCAAAAGCATTTGCAATGGACACGCTTACTAACATTGAAGAAAACCCTGAATTTCTTTTACGTACAGGTTGCAGTTATGAATGAACGTTTCATGTTTCAGAAAAAGTCAATAAACATAACTGCAGAACCTGGGGGCATAGAAAATCCTTATATTTTTTATTTTGCCATTTGTTATTTTTGATTAAATTTACAATAACATATTTGAAATACCGATTTTTAAAGGCGCGTATCTCCCTTTAAAATTCATTGTATGTCATATGTCTTATTACATTTTCAATTACATTTTGCATACGGAATCAATAAAAAGACTTAGTATTGAGATTCAGAATAAACCATACAAACTTGCCTACATAAATATTTGTTTGTATAGTGCAGATTGCCTCGGTTCGAATCTCGGGTGGGCTTCGTATCTTCTTCATATTAACCGAAACTGTTTAATGTACGTAGAGCCAAACGAGTCTTTAGTTGCACCAAACAAATCGCTGTGTGGGGCAACCTAATAAGAACAACGAAGTATTTTATTAATTTTTATTATAACGGTCGACGGGGCCCACTTGATACCCAGCACAGGTACTGTAAATGCGACGTGTCCTGAGATGGGACCGGCATAATGCCTAACGGCGCTATGCCTAACTTTTTTTTAGACACAACGCCGTTAGGCATTGGTCATTAGGCACTGCACCGTTAGGGTGGTAGGACCTACGCCGTTAAGTGCTGCGCCGGAGTTGGTTCGCTTTAGGCACTGCGCCGTTAGGCACCCCGTCGTTAGACACTATGCCGTTAGGCACTACGCTGGTAGTCACTACACCATTAGGTGCTGCGCCGGAGTTGGTTCGCTTTAGGCACTGCGCCGTTAGGCACCCCGTCGTTAGACACTATGCCGTTAGGCACTACGCTGGTAGTCACTACACCATTAGGTGCTGCGCCGGAGTTGGTTTGGTTTAGGCACTACGCCGTTAGGCACCCCGTCGTTAGACACTATGCCGTTAGGCACTACGCTGGTAGTCACTACACCATTAGGTGCTGCGCAGGAGTTGGTTTGGTTTAGGCACTACGTCGTTAGGCACCCCGTCGTTAGACACTATGCCGTTAGGCACTATGCTGGTAGTCACTACACCATTAGGTGCTGCGCAGGAGTTGGTTTGGTTTAGGCACTGCGCCGTTAGGCATTACGGCGTGTACTCGTCTTGAGGTCTCTGTCCCCATGTAGCACGTAGCGCTCAACGCCATTTCTGATGTGTAGGTGGTTTCCCACGATGTAAAAGCCACCACAAGTTCATTCAATGGCTAACTGATTTGAATACTGACTAATTTAGTATGGCTTTTATTCGGTAGTTTTTCAATGATAACGGGACCCGTTTATTTAAGATGCTGAGGGACACATTTTGCTGCAGTTAGCGTGTTCGTATAGGACTACATTATTCCCAACTGAAAAAGTAAAAAGCACCTGGCAATCCTAAGGAATTAACATTATATATATCTGTCTTTATTTTTGTTGAGACGTTTTATTTGAAAAATTTCCTTCAACACCGCCAAAAATTACAGTACCGTGTCTTAAGAAATAATTGCACAGTATTTCATCACACTAATCAAATATTTTATTAGAAGTATTGCAATAAGGATTTTGTACGATTGTTCTTCCTTCTTTTTCCCACAGTGTTTTCTTCTTTTTAAATTCTGTACAATGCAATAAAACTGTTTAGTTGCTTTTACGTACCGTAAGACTTCTACAGGCAAGCACGTTGCGTGATGGCCCCTCCTTTTCTGGCGTGGCCTGGTTTATCCGAGCATAAACGAAAGTTTGTGTTAGAACTCTGCCGATCGCAATTGCGTCTAAATAAATCACAAAGTTGACATTTTGAATTTGTACACTAGTAATGCTTTGCTTATGGTTACTTCGATATTTACGCGATGGTATAGACTCCTTGGTTATCCAAGTGACAATATTTTTTGCAAGCTTCGTTACGACTGATGTGTCAACAGTTTCAAAGACGAAGTTATTTGGAAAGTAATAAAGTGCAATATCGTCACCGAAATTAATGAATATAGCTAGTGTGTTTGAAAATGATTTGCGTAACTCTGCACTATTATCCCGAATTGGCGATATCAATCAGTGAAATAGCATTCTCTGAAAGTCAGCTGATGATCTACTGCCGAATGGCAAATCAAGCAAATGAGCTGGGAACAAGTGACTTATGACTGTGGAATTTTCAACCTTCAGTGGAAATCACAAATAAATCAGTGATCTGTCTGGCGAAGAAAGCATTGTTGAAAGCCCTGCTTAAGGGTATTGGTAACCGAAAAATGCATTATTTTATATTTGTACGAACAACTTGTATACATTACATACAAGCACTATTACCTCGCATGAAAAAAATTTAAACAGCATATTTTTTACACAATGGCCTGCCAAAATCACAATTTTAGTTTTTTTTTTCGTACGTTAAATAATAAAAATTAACTCACTTGACGAAAGAGAAAATTCAAATTTAAATAAGATATAATGAGTTACTTCAAGGAATCTTTAAAACCACGCAATGAAATGTCAGTATCTGGCACTGATTATCAGTTGCTCAATTTTCGCTGATTAGGCTCAATTCTCACCGATTAAGGTTTAGAGTTTGATAGCTTTGTGGGTGGCATGCTGTATTTGTAGAACAGAAGAAAAACATTTATGTTGGTAATGAATAATTTGCGCATATAATGAAGTTGAAAGTGATGTTCGTTAATTAAGAATGCTGTATACACCGGCCAGTATGAGGGATGCTAGAGAGTGAATGTCTCGAGGAGTGTAAGGCAGCTTTAGCTTAGCCTTGTAATCTTTGTGGATAATGACAACAGATGCTCGTTTGCTCAACAAGAAAATTACAGCAAAATTGGAGGCCGTCTTTGAAGACGGTAACGAGGTCAAACCGACATTTCTGGATTTGCCCGCTAATAAAATCATCCCGGCGAAAGTAATTATCCAACTCGCTCTTCCAGAGTAAATATTGTGCCTCTTTTCTAGAAAATCTGCCTCCATGAGTAATGATATTGAAGCTATAATTAAAATAAACCTGCTCGTAGGAAAATTACAGACGATTTCCATAGTACTTCGTCCTCTTTTGAGTAGAGAATGCTGAAATACGAGGTTTTTTTTTAATGGAATCTTTTGTTTTCATACCGGCTTTGCAAAACAGCGGAGTCCGCAAGTACGCCAATAATTATATTATGAAAGTCCTAAACCCAAGTCTGTTAACCTTATAAAACATATAAATAGTTCTGTCGGTTTCAGATCAGAAAACTTAACGCTTGTAATAGTGCACATAGAAGACGTTTTTAATATTGACCAAATATATAAACATTGTGTCTAACGTTTGAAAATGGCAGAAGGCCAATTGAAGTATGTGATGATATCTCGGTGTCTACATTTTCATAGCAGGCCACGAAAGTGGTTTATTTTTTAGGAGGAACTCTTTTGTAGATTCATCGAAAATTAAATAATGAAGATTATAACAGTATTAATGTTTCATTGCTTATTGGACACTTAATAAAAAATATTTGAAAAAGGTGCAAACTCACACTCTAAATTCGAAACAGTGGAAAACACTGATTAGCAGTGAAATTTAACTACAAAAAGTGTAAATATTAATTTGGAACATCCGATATTTTAATGGACACGCCTACTGGAGTATTTCTGGTTATTTCTGGCAGTGATATTTGAAAAATATTTCCATGTATTAACGTCGTTTTAACAGTGTTGCGTTTAAATTTGCGGACAAAATATTTAATTAATCGAGTTTCCGTTTGTTTTATGTATGTAAAAGTAATAATTAACATATTGGTTATATGTTTACGTTACTGTCATTTTTGTCGTTACACTTGATCTACACACATGAATAAAGTCATTAAGTTCAAGGAAATTTTAATATTAAATACTTTGGATGGACACAAAATGGACAGGAAAATATATTCTAAGCAAGGCTTTCAGAAGTGGTCAGTTGACGAGTCCAGTCGAATAATATATCCGATTATCTATCTTTACACACAGTACGACGAGTGACTAATGGCTGTTCACTTTAAAGTAAATCGTTTTGATAACAACATTTTGAAAAAGAAATCATTGTTCATTAGGTACTGCATACATGCTACCCTACACACTGCCAAGCAGGTTTTCTGTTTCGTTGTCAGCGGTTCTCTGCGAGTGTAACGTTTTAATTTATGGACACTGGAGATAGTGCTTATGATTTTCTACATTTTAGAGTGTGAATCTGCATATTAATAATACGTGTACATTCCAAGCGATTCCTTAGTTTCGCTTGGAATTGCGCATGCATAATGAGAGGGTCCATGGTAATGTCGATTTAACCTAAGGTGAAATTAAACAAAATGAGAATAAAGGTAATTACTTACGTCGAATATAAGAAGTGCTCAATTAACGGCAAAGAGCCTTCAAGGAACGAAACCATCAATAAATGTCTCCACGTTTTCGGAGCCAGCTATTTTCCTGATCCGAACTAGGGTCGCAAAAATAATAATTTCTTTCTGTCCGTGATGCCGTCGTGCGGCGAGTCAGGCAATTTATCGCTAGCAATCGCCTTTTTCTCTTTCTAAGAGGATCGAACGTCCTAGTGTGCCAGAAGGGAGGGGGGTAAGGAGCGGTGGCTACTTAGCTGGCCGCACGATGGCGTGACGGACAAGCACATACGTTTATAAAGTTAGTACTAGGTCAAATTATCTGTGCAGCCGAGGATTGATGGGAGGGGTGGGACGCTAGCCCCAACCTAGCTATTGAAAGGAGGCGATGAACCCCCAGTAGGGGCTGCGTGCATGAATTCAAAGCAACGCCTACTTACTGAAATGTCGACCACAAACCCGGGAATCTACTTCAAACTACACGAGAAAGTTAATGCTGTGCCTCGAATTTACGGACACAAAAACACGGGCCACCTGCAACGGAGCCCATTTATCCCCTCAATGAGGGCGAAGTGAGGCGGGTATGGAGCAGCGCCGGAATGACAGGGTGGGGGGAACGGGAGATCCCCAAGAAAACCCGTCAACCGGCGGCATCACCCGGCACGATTCCCACGTGCGAAAATACGGGAGCGACCCCGCCGGGAATCGAACCCGGTTCGCGTAGGTGGGAGAGGTGGGTAGTTTGACCACTACACCACCGCGGCCCCATAAGGGGGAAGGGTAGGAGAAAGGTGAAAGGGAGGAGATGACGTGACCTTGTGTAGTTCACATATTTTACGTACGCGCGCTTGTCTAAGTCGAGTAGCAACCTGTGTCGGATGCTCATTAACCGCAAAAACTTAGTGAGTTTTTAATGGCGCTGTTACTTCTATAACATTATTTGTACTCAGCGATATGACTATAAATATGTTTAGCTCCACGGGCGGGATAGTGGGGAGAACACAAAGAACCTCACTCTTTATTTGACCAAAAAAAAGATATTGGAAACAACAGTGTAATGAGTTGCGATCGAATCCTCGACGTCCAGAATACGTGTCATGTTTAATCAAGGAACGGATAACACTTAAAATTAGTTTTTCATACCGGATTTTGTTCGTGGATTTGACAGTTTTTAGACTAACAGTGCACTGTAAATGAAAATTACTGACTGTTTATTTTTGTTAAGGGCGCTGCCTATCTGATGGCAGCTGCGAAAATTTAAATAGGAGATTCCATGTTACGTAAATGTCGTCTCAGTGCATTAATTTTAAAGGTAGTTTCAAACAAAATGCATTATTCACGAATCTTTCAAGAGAAGTTCCCTACAGCGGATATGTTTCCATAACACGTATATATATAGCCTGTTCGCAAGGAATTAAAAAATAATATGTTTTACAAAAAATGTTACAAACTGCCTATCTATATTGAACATATGTACGCTCGTAGGGAATTTTCTCCTAGAAAAATTCGTGAAGAATACATTTTGTCTAGAACGCCTATCTTTAAAATTAACGTACTGAGGCGAAGGATTTTTTTTTTAGCCTATGACGCGAGACTGACGTCGGAATGTATTGCTTTCGTAACGAAATTCAGCATGCGTTGGTAGAGCGCTCGGGAAAATCTGCGGAATTGGGTCACTGAAGTGACAGCTACGCGTTAGCTGATTGGCAAGAGCAGCAACGCGCAATTGCTATGGTGCGGGTGGGAGGGTAGGGGGGAGGTAGCAATTTCGACTCATGAAGCTTCACGTTGCGTAGCGTATTTGTTTCGCCGATGCTCCAGAACCCTCCCCCCGTTTAATATCGTGGGAGCGATTTTGGAACATCGACGGTCTTGCAGCAATAGGGCGTCTTTGTCGTTGTACTGGATTCGCCTCTGCGTTTAATTGCGAGCTCTAAATAACGCCCCAGGGGTTGCGTAGAAAGGAGAATCTCTGCAAGTTACTCCCAGCTTCTGCGCATGATTGTGTGAATAATCCAAAGGTCACGTAATTGCGTTCTCTTGTCGTACTGTACAACCATAATATTCTTCCCAAGAAGATGTAACAACCGCGAGTGGGTATCGCAGATATAAAAAACCTGAGCACATACAGCGTGTTCTCGAGTATTACAACGGATGGGACGTGATTCCATAAGAAAAATTAAGTATAGGATGTTCACTGTGAATTGAACCAATTTAAAATTAAACTTTTGGAAAATATCACTGCTCCTGCTGGCATGACTGGCATGCGCCAAGTAAAGCTGGAAACGACAGGAGAAAATTATTTCCATGTATTAACTTTGTATTAGAAGTTTTAGGCAAACAGTTCTGAATACTAAAGTGATTTCTTTTGTTTTATTTTTTTTTTAAATGCATATAGGTGTAAGAATAAGGAAATTTATACAATATTTAGCTTTCTAATAATTTCATAATTTCACCTGACTTACGCATAATCAGGCCCATGGCAACGNTTAAATGCATATAGGTGTAAGAATAAGCAAATTTATACAATATTTAGCTTTCTAATAATTTCATAATTTCACCTGACTTACGCATAATCAGGCCCATGGCAACGTTAATTTTAAATATGGTGGAAAAATACTTAAATGTGCTTACAAGTCTATATTGAATAAAGACAATGGTTACCAAAAAAAATTATTATTTTACACTTGAACGAAACACCGTTCAATTTGTGGATATTACTTACAAAAACTCTTTTCTGGCATTCAATTTTTTTATATAGCATAGTTTTTGTGTATGGCATGTCAGAAACACAATTATAATGTTTTTAGGACGTACACATTTAAATAAACGAAATTACTTGCAGAAAAATTAACAAGGGTGACTGAAAACTCTTGCCTTAATTAATTTTAAGGTACGTTTAGTAAGACTTATTATACAAAAAAAAATCATAGACTGCTACTAATTAAAAACATGCAAAATTCTCTTATTTTAAGCAATTTTTAAAAATCGCGAAAACATTTCATTGCCTGATTTTAAAGATTCCTTGAAGTAACTCATTATATCTTATTTTAATTTGAATTTTCTTTTTCGTCAAGTGAGTTTATTATTATTATTATTATTATTATTTAACGTACCAATTAAAAAAAACTAAAATTGTGATTTTGGCAGGCCATTGTGTAAAAAATATGCCGTCTAAAATTTTTTCATGCGAGGTAATAGTGCTTGTATGTAATGTATACAAGTTGTTCGTACAAATATAAAATAATGCATTTTTCGGTTAACAATTCCCTTAAGCAGGGCTTTCAACAATACTTTGTTCACCATACACAGCCTTTAGAAAATATATCTACGACTTGTGGTCTAAAGTGATTATCAAGGATGTAATTAACCGTCGAAAATGGGGAAAATAAGAGGTACTGAGAGAAGTTAAAAGCTTGCATGTGAAAATGAGCAAACGAATATAATCTCTTATCACGGCACATAGGTTCACTGAACTTGATGGAATATTTATAAACTTTTTATCAAGCAAATATCAGGTATCTCCTTAGACGTATGCTTTGCTTTAAGAGTAACCCCTATAGGCTGTTCACGGTAAAGTGAGCATTTTTGAGGCCCTGGTTACTTTTTCCTTTCATCCATTTTTTTTTATCATTTAACCACCTTTTTAAAATAAATATTGACATGTAAATAATAAACACAGTGTGTATATTCCACCGCACTCGAAAATTTACGTCAAAGGCTGAAATAAAATATATTTATTGACTCTTATTCCAAATGTGAGGGCTTTCAATATAAGTAGTGAGGGAGAAAGAAAAATATATCTACTTTGGTGTTGCTTTCCTTGTTCTTACTACTTGGTATTCAATAACTCCTCTCAATTTGCCTACCTCCGAGGGGTTTGCACTGCCGCCCTTACTTGTGTTATATGTGGACACCTATAACCGGAAACACTCAATGCACTCACTGTTGTGCTTACACCAGAAAAGTCACATGCATGTAATTAATGATTAACTTTGCAGTGTTAAATTTAATTAATTTTACTAGCAATTAATTTTACTAGCAGCTACACCTGACTTACGTAAAGTGACTCTTTTCACTCTTATATTATAATTTACGAATATAGTGAACTCAAATATATGCACATTTTGCATTTACGTTTTGACATAGCTGTACACAATACAATGTTATCTCCCATTATTGCAAAGCACACTGAGTTTTGCAAATAACTTTTATGGCGTATCTATGGTCAGTGTTGTTTGCATGGTTACGTAGATACCTGGCATGAACTTTGCCGAGATAAGTTTGGTTCCACGGGGTTGAAGTTTCTATGAACTTAATAGCTAACACATCTATTTCATTTTTTGTTTATTACAATTTTTTCAAAAATTACTGCTTGGGAAAATTTTCACTGCCCCAACATGGGGCATGATTTAGCGACGCGAAACTCCCGATAAGTTTTTGTGGGTAATGTTCATAGTTATTTTAGCCTATATATAGTGGTTTATGGTCTAAGAATGTTGCCTTTCCATGGATATCCACAATTCTCAACATATTTCAAGCCTAGTACGTTGTAGAAAATGTTACGAAGTAAAATAATCCAATCCACGTTGTTATAACAGTGCTGTTGGGGGGAGAAAAAAAATACAGCATACATAATTTTGGAACACAGAGCAGATGTATACACAGATATTAAATGGCTTGACGGTTCCTTTGGTGTTGGCGTGCCTATTTTCTGGTCGGCAGAGCGAGGAACCGTGCCTATTGTCTGGCCACTCCGTGCTGCCAAAGATTAACTATTGGTCGGGCTGCCGGCCGGCGAGTAGGTTATAATTAGTGACTGGAATATCTCGCGAATTAATTTTAGGACAAGCTAAACTTCAAATACATGTGTATTTATGCCCTGTTTGCAATTGGATCACAGTTTATTAGGTACGCCCTGGTGAACTCTGAGCCAACAACAGATCTGCAAGTTGACAAGCACCGAACCCTGTGCCACCTGCTCTGAGGTACAACCGGCTACACACTGAGGTAGCATCCAATGAGCAAAGCCGAGGCTCGAAAATACATAGGACAGCGAAGTCTAGTCTACGAGTCGTTTAAAACGCGAAATTTTCCTGACCCTTGTTATAGTGAAGTTCAAACGAGAAAAAAAAATCCTTCGCGCAGCTTTGAGAGAGGGAACGTAGGGGAGGGCTCTCCCGGACGCTCGCCGCTGAAGGGAGGTAAACCACGTGCCACTGCTGGCACTATACAGACCAAACTGATAACATTTTTCTCTAGTACCGCGCTGTAAAATACCGTTGACGAGACTTACGTTTTCAAGACAGGTGATATGCACGCGCAGAGCAGCTCTCGGCTGACCACACTCGACCGCTGTCACTACTAAACTGAACAATCCCACCCTTCCGTGCAGCGACAATGGACTTTCCCGACTCGCCCGACGCGTTTTGGACTTCTGCGAATTATTTACTCATTTGGATTTCACTATACCAGACGCTGATTGGCGAATGGCGGCGTCCTAATATTTTTCTGGCCAGTGACGCCATTTTGGCTGGCGTTTGCTGCTGGAGTTTGCGGTACAAGCGGCTGTTTCCCTCTGCATTCTTAAGGCTCCCGTCTACCTGCAGCTATTTTCCGCTTCTGGGGGCAGATAAGCATGTGACCGATAAGGGCGACACTGTCACGCGTATCAAGTGCGCCGTCGCCGCTAAGCGCGCAAAGCTCTGAACTGGCGTGCAGTGTGCTTTTCGTGTTGCGTATACGTATGAGACTTTAAGCGTTGACTCTATAGTTTTATTGGTGGAAAGTATATAGCAAGATTCAATGCAGCGCTCTTGAGTACTTTTGTATTTTTCTGACCCTTATGTTATGACATACTGCGCTCTTAAAAAAAAAATACTTTTTAGCTATGTTGGAGTCCTCCAAAATAGCGTTTATAATGTGAGTGACATCTTGAAACCACTCAAAAAACCTCGTCTGAAGTGTGTGTTATTTACGTAGATCAGCATTTTGGACGCACGTTTAAATGTTTCTTAGAAAAAGTCTGTTTCAAACACTCTGCAACGCATTTCAAGCGCCAGGTAGCATGATCTCTTAAGTATCATGTAGTTGGAATATGTAGATAGCTTGCTGCGCATCCGGTATGCGCACTCCACCCGTATGTTACCTCTGCAGTGCCGACCGCAAGCTGGATGCCACCAGTTAGCCGACGGTAATACGCGGTGATTTCGTGTTGCGTGGGAGAGGGGTCAGGCTAGAGCGGAGGTCCTTGAGCCAAAGCGTCGTTATGGCGCGAGGATCATCCAGGGAGAAGCGTGTTCCCAGCAGAAAGAAAGATTCCTGAATGTCAAGGCATCACGTGGCTCAGCGAGGAAGCCATAACGTACCGCGTCGGTACTAGCGTGACGTCACGCCCGTTGTAGATTCCGATGCTGGCAGCTCCTCAGGACGGTAGAGCAAAACGCGGGACAATTTCCCTGTCTGCGGGACTTAGCGGGCTTCCATCGATACTCGCAATTCTTTGTTCCCCTCGCTCCGTGATTCCACGGATGCGTAGCGGAGTAACATTACTACTTTTTTTTTTCCCGGGTGGGGTCGACGAATGACTCGCGTACTTGTGCAGTTAGTGTGCTTCTAGTTTCTTTGTGTGCGCGTTCAACCACACCACCGATATATCCCATAGAGAAAGTGAAAAACATCAACCCTTTAATTTATTGTGGCAAGAGAAGGAATATTCTGATCTGACAAGTATTCACTAAGGGGCCCGCCTGCCTGTCACTGCGTTGCAGTGTATTTGAAATCCAGATTTTTTTTACGAAACTATTAAACGCGCGTACAATGTTCTGAACTACGAAAAGAACACACACTACAGACTGCCTGTAGATTACTTTCAAGACACCACGCACATTAGAAACGCCATTTCAGAGCCCTCAAACATAGTCAAAACTAGCTTCTTCGGAGCGCTGTATCTCAAAATACAGTAGTTGTATACACACAGAAGTATTCGAGGGGCATGCATTGAACCTTGCTAAAAACTTTCCACCAATAAAATGATAGGGTCACCGCTTAAAGTCTCATATGTACACGAGGCACGACGAGAACACTGCACGCCAGTTCAGAGCCTTGCGCGTAGCGGCGATGGTGAGCTTGATGCGTGTGGCATTGTAGCCCTTATCGCTCCCTCGCTTATCGGCCTCTAATGCGGTAACCACCCCCAGGTAGGTGGCGCCCTTCGCACCAAATATTAACTTACACAATGTAGCCTATGACTGTGTTCGAATTCAGTGACACATACCCTAGTTCACTAGCGGTTGATCACTTCGGTACCAACAATTCCCCACATTCCCTTGATCCCTTCATGACGAAGTGGGTATAATTTTGAACTCCCGTCTTCTTTTCGCAATTGTTACGCGAAAAAAATATTTTAATCAAACACATTTTAAGTTGCTTTGCTTTGTGTACGAACAACAGTGTCCAGAAAATTGCAGGAAGAAACTGCAGAACAATTATAAACAACTGAAAAAACGAAACTTACATTGTAGGACATGTGAAGTGGGCGTTGCTCGTATCCTTTAACTGGAGGGACATCCTAGAGTGTAGGCTACATGTGCCCTTACTGCGAATTCGGACATCGACAGTGTGGCGTGTCAGATCTGATTCAATTTTCCAGAGCACGAAGCGACCCTTATGAACCCTTGACTAGTGTTTTTTTTTTTAGCTAATCAAATGCTGGGCACGTTTTTTTAATTACCCCTGCACCGGTGCCCTTCCTGGGTAATGCGTGAAGAGTATTCCTTTCCTCGTCCTCTCATTTTCCCATTCTCAATTTTAATCTCTGACACAGAATAGCTAAGAATACAGAAGATATTATTGCGTTGCGGTTCCTTGAATGTAAGCAGTAGTGTAGTGGTCAGACTACTCGTCTCCCACCAAGGCGAACCGGGTTTGCGGGTTTGCGGTGGGTCGCCATCGGATTTTCGCACGTGGGGATCGTGCCGAACGATGCTGGAAATCGTGCTGATCGGCGGGTTTTCTCGAGGATCTCCCGTTTCCCCCACCCATGCATTTCGGCGCCGCTCCATACTCACCACACTTCATCCCCATCGGTTCTCAAGGATCCCGATGTTAAGAGCCGCCCAAATATCTCCACTCTCTCCTTTCATATAAGCGAGCTCGGTCGCTCATTGGCCGCGTGAAGCTATGGAAACAGGCTGCTTGATTCTGATTGGCTATTGCACGGTAGTGTCGGGTTGTCGTCTGGCAAGTTACTCTCCAGGAGCTGATTGGTGAACGACGTTTCGCCATGTTGGTGGTCGGTGGGGCCATTTTGCTGGCGTGCGTGGCTGCAGTTCGCAGTGCAGGTTACCATTTCACCTCTGCATTCTTACGTACTCTGTGCCTTTGGCTTGCTATTGGGACCACGTGAATTCGAACACAGCTTATGATAGTCGCTGTATATATGTTGTAGAAGTAGCAGCCAGTTAACGAGTTTCGAAATGGCAGCAGCTTCCATAAGGAAAGCAATGCCCGTGTTGGTTGTGGTTTCTGACAACGCGCAGCTCTGGTTGTTATTTGACGTATCCTGGAGCACGCCCGTAAATAGAAGAGTATACTCGGGATAATGTGTTAAAAGGGATAAGTAACGCTCCAGCGGCAATATTCCCCAGCAAGCTTAGGGGATTACGTGTACACGTGTACACGCCGCTCACGACGCAGAGCGTTCCTACAGTACGACCACTCAAAGTGGGCTGTACTAGGCCGGATCCACCTTGAATTTCTGCAACGTGGAAAAAAAATATCATCAAAGCCAAAAGGTGCTCTACATTAAGACGATTCAGGGCGGAAGTTGGCAGGAGGAAGTTAGGTCATCCACCCCAATAGTGTTAAAAGGGTCCTCCGTAATTGTCATGTAAGTCTAATTGTAAGCAGTTGTTTTTATTATAATTTTGAAAAACTATTAAATATTTCAACGTAAATATTTTTTCCAGGACAAAAATGAAAGTCGGTATTTTGTTGCCAATTAATAAATTTGGTTATTGAAGTATAAATGTGGTCGTTGAAAAATGTCAGTGAAAATCGCTTTAAGTGGCCTCCTGTTCACGATATTTGTCCTTGTGTAAAACAGTTTTTTTTTTAACTATAGCGACATTTCTGTATGATTTCTGAACATATTTCTGTATTAAAACCCTATTGTCACCCCTTAAAAATCTGAGAAAAAAGAACAAATGCGGAGCTTGTTTATGTTATTTTCCATCGCCGTAGCAGTTGCTTCCTTGCGGCCGGACGTGACCTTGAAGCGTTTCAAATTTGTTCAGTAGTGATGGTCCTTGACGCTTCTTCACGGCAATACCAGACTACACACACACACACACACAGGCAACACAGGAACATGTGCAGTCCTTTCAGTGGTAAGTTACGGGACATAATCTTTATTGCAGTTGAACAACAGTTGGCTTAGTTGATATAGTACATTCATGGTTACTTCCAACTTTTCTGAGGCCCTGCTAAAGTTCTACTTCCAGGATATTCCTCCGCCTCATGCAAACTAAGTAACGCATTCCATTTGTGTGCATCCAGTGTAATAATATTTTGCAAAAAAAAGCTATTTTTTACTAGAAATTGCCACTACCCCTATTTTCCCACTGTTTTTATTCATATTAATAATAAAGGAAATATTACAATTTGTAAACAGAATACAATTAAAAGTTCAATTTTAAAGTGTGAAGAAACCGCAAATAGACTATAGTCACTGGCCTCCCACTTCTGAGGTCCCTGGCTCGATCCCAAGCTCAGGCGGGCGGGAAACTTTCCAACAGGTGGTTCTCACGCGGCGAACACTGTCGTGGTGTGGGGGTTTCCTCGGGGTACTCCCGCTTCCTCCCTCGTCTTCTTTCCGCTGCGTCTCCACTCCCTTATCGTCTCACGTTATCAATTCTTCGAGCTGGCCGTAGCGACAGGCCTGTACCTTGTGTAAGGCAGCCGGTTCCCATTACCACCAGCCTTCTTTCATCCATACTGATCCTGTCTTGGGAGGGAACCACACGTGGTTTTTCATTTTCATCCTTATTTCAATCCTGCTAGGTCCCATCCAATTTTCTTTCGATCGGTGGAAGGCTATGTCGGGATAAANCGTTATCAATTCTTCGAGCTGGCCGTAGCGACAGGCCTGTACCTTGTGTAAGGCAGCCGGTTCCCATTACCACCAGCCTTCTTTCATCCATACTGATCCTGTCTTGGGAGGGAACCACACGTGGTTTTTCATTTTCATCCTTATTTCAATCCTGCTAGGTCCCATCCAATTTTCTTTCGATCGGTGGAAGGCTATGTCGGGATAAAGTGTACAGGATGCTGTCCGATATTGGTTTGAAACATTACTGTCATGGTTAGAGACCCGAAAATTTCGCGAATTCATTCGAGGACAAGCTGGACTTGGAACACGTGTACATTTCTCTATTGGATCACAATTTGTTAGCCGCGCCCTCGACATTTTCGAGCTAAGAACCAACCAGCAAGACAAAGAGGACCGTATCATGCGCTGCCTGGCCTGGTATGAATTTCGAGCATCAGCCAACGAGCAGCTAGTAGCGGGCCGAGCACGCAAAGGATTGTGGAGCCTACCTTGTTGCCAAATGAATCCGCAAAATTTTCGGGTCTCTAATCATGATTTATACAGAATAGAGGTCTTCAAGCTTGTGCTAGGAGGGCATCGGTGCGTAAATTGTCAAGGGGACGATGTAGAAAAGTGGGAATCGGTGTGCCGTTTAGTACTGTAAACGTACATCATTTGNGCGTAAATTGTCAAGGGGACGATGTAGAAAAGTGGGAATCGGTGTGCCGTTTAGTACTGTAAACGTACATCATTTGAGCATTTGTTCACCAAGCAATCGTATTAAAAATATTTAACTCATTAATCCGCTCTCACATAATTCAAGAAGTACGTGTGGTTAGTGGCGATGGGTCTGTAGCGTCAAAGTTGACTGTTTGCCAGGATTCAGCGTGCTGTGCTCACGACCGACAGTTTTCTTCCATCATTGGCTGCCGTGCATGCATGAAGCTATTATCCCATTGTTATTNTGCTGTGCTCACGACCGACAGTTTTCTTCCATCATTGGCTGCCGTGCATGCATGAAGCTATTATCCCATTGTTATTTAAGTTTGTGATTGGTCTGCAAAGGCCCGCTTCCAGAGCTTCTCGCAGCCAATCGGCAAACGGGTACGCCCACGTCAAAGGGACCGCCACGCCATTTCGTCTGAGTGTAATTATCCAATCTGCCGTCCCCTAACTCGGCTGATAGATAATCTGGTAACACTTCCTGTAGTTTTCGTCAGGAAAAGCAATTCCGAAACATGTTGAAACGCAGGTAGACGGGGGCCTTAAGGGGCTCTCCAGTTGCCTTATGCCTCTCATTGCAAGCAGTCGTGTCTATTCAAATTTAAAAAAAAAACAATATAATATTTTAATCAAAAAAAAATTTTCAGGGCAGAAATGAAAGCCGATATTTTGTTGCCCGTTTATAAATGTATTTATTGAAACACAAATGTGGTCGTCGAAAACTTTAAAATTCAGCGAAAATCGCTTTACTGTAAGTAGCCATTTGTGTACGATATTTATTCTTCTGTAAAGCAGAGTTTTGAACTATACAGACAATGCTGTACCTTTTATAAATATGTTGCTGTATTAAAACCTTATAGACGTGGTGGCTTAAAGGCGTTAGCCACGAAAAAAAATAAATTTTATTTTTGTACCACATACTATTCAACTTGTAGATGAGTTTTTTTTTTTGAGCGCATAGTTTTTGCAACATGACATGTTAAAGTCAAATTTTTACTGTGATTGTAATTTACAAATAAAATAAACCGAACTATTTGCAAAACATTTAACGAGGGCAACTGGTAGGGCTTGTCTTAATTGATTTTTGTGGCATGCTTTGTAAAAGTTATTTGACACAATTTCAATGGTAGACACAACTAAAATTTATACGAAATTTTCCTTACTTTCAGAAATTTTTTTGTGATAGCAGAAACATTTCCTTTCACGATTTTGCAAACGTCTTGAAGTAGCTCTTGGCATCTTTTTTCAGTGCGAATTATCTCATTTCTTTACGTAAGTTACTTTTCAATATTTTTACATTTATAAAATAGCATAATTGTGATTTAGACACCTATTAATGCGAAAACTATGATTTTTTTTACGAGGGGAGAGTAATTATTGATAATGTCTAAAAGTTGAACAGCATGTGGTACAAATACAACATTTTTTTTTGTGGTAAACGTTTTTAATATTCTGAGTAAACAGAACACACGCATAGCTTGTTTATGCTATTTTCCATTGCCGTTGCAATGCTTCCTTACGTTACCTTAAGGCGTTAAAAAATGTTTACTGAAGGGGGGAGGGTGTAGGGGGGCACGGGTGGTGTAGTGGTTAGATTACTAGCCTCCCACCTAGGCTAACCGTGTTCGATACCCGGCGGGATCGCTCCCGGATTCTCGTTAGTAGGAATCGTGCCGGACGATGCCGCTGGTCGGCGGGTTTTCTCGGGGATCTCCCGTTACCCCCGTCCTTTCATTCCGTCGCTGCTCCATACTCGCCTCACTTCATCCTCATCGGCGCTCACGGCCTCGATGTTCAGAGACGCCCAAATCTCCCNTTGGCGGGTTTTCTCGGGGATCTCCCGTTACCCCCGTCCTTTCATTCCGTCGCTGCTCCATACTCGCCTCACTTCATCCTCATCGGCTCTCACGACCTCGACGTTCAGAGACGCCCAAATCTCTCCACTCACTCACTTCAGGGAGGCTCCGTGGGTCTACAGAAGGGACATCGGCGAAGCCTCCAAACTCGCATCCCGTGTAAGTTGGAAGTGGGCGGCACAAAGTTTGCCAATTACACGTCCCGCGCGGGGAACGCGCTAGTGTGTATACGGCCTTGCTTAATTACAAGGAACCGTCGACTCGCGAGAGTATTGCGTGCCGANCTAACCGTGTTCGATACCCGGCGGGATCGCTCCCGGATTCTCGTTAGTAGGAATCGTGCCGGACGATGCCGCTGGTCGGCGGGTTTTCTCGGGGATCTCCCGTTACCCCCGTCCTTTCATTCCGTCGCTGCTCCATACTCGCCTCACTTCATCCTCATCGGCGCTCACGGCCTCGATGTTCAGAGACGCCCAAATCTCCCCACTCACTCACTTCAGGGAGGCTCCGTGGGTGTACAGAAGGGACATCGGCGAAGCCTCCAAACTCGCATCCCGTGCAAGTTGGAAGTGGGCGGGCAAGGTTAGCCAATTACACGTCCCGCGAGGGGAACGCGCTAGTGTGTATACGGCCTTGCTTAATTACAAGGAACCGTCGACTCGCGAGAGTATTGCGTGCCGANCTAACCGTGTTCGATACCCGGCGGGATCGCTCCCGGATTCTCGTTAGTAGGAATCGTGCCGGACGATGCCGCTGGTTGGCGGGTTTTCTCGGGGATCTCCCGTTACCCCCGTCCTTTCATTCCGTCGCTGCTCCATACTCGCCTCACTTCATCCTCATCGGCTCTCACGACCTCGACGTTCAGAGACGCCCAAATCTCTCCACTCACTCACTTCAGGGAGGCTCCGTGGGTCTACAGAAGGGACATCGGCGAAGCCTCCAAACTCGCATCCCGTGTAAGTTGGAAGTGGGCGGCACAAAGTTTGCCAATTACACGTCCCGCGCGGGGAACGCGCTAGTGTGTATACGGCCTTGCTTAATTACAAGGAACCGTCGACTCGCGAGAGTATTGCGTGCCGAGACGTCGAGCCACGCGGTGAGGCGAACTGAACGCTCTAGGTTGGCGCCTCGGTTGGACGAAGGATCAGGAGGTGCCGGCAATCAACCCCTCGACGACGGGGTAAGCTTATTAGCACTGAGGATGAAATTGAAATTAGCTGCCCAAATTTCCCAATACAAAAACATCAGTTGTGTCGGTCTCTGTATTTACGCTCATCGTCGTCCTATTGGTCCCGGCTGCACCAGGCACGCTTGCTGCAATCTCTGCTCTGCAACGTTTATTATTGGCTCACCGTCGACCAGTGGAGAAGCGTGTTGACTGTGTAACAATTAATGTGGCGCGGCAGATGTAACAGGTTTTACGTCCATCGTGTTAATTTGAGAATTATTAAAAAGAAAAGCTTTATTTTTACGAACTGAAATGTTAACTAGTTATAATTATTTTGCTTGGATTCTGATCAAATCCAGCGACAAAGTGAAACTATAAAAGTGTTCTTTTTTTTTCCTCAAGAGCGAAGAAATTGCCCTTCGATCGCAATCCCGAGGATATACGTGCGTACTCCTCAAAGGTTTAATTACAACGCCTCAAACGGGCGTCTCGCAGTCGGTTCGGCCCCACGATACGATGCGATGATGCTGATTCCAGCAGTAATTATCGTTACTGTACACGCCGTGAAGACCTCGTAATATCGCGAGGCTGGTGGAATCTCCCAGAAGATACTCTACGACGGATCTAAAGGAATACCTACTAAACAATGTTAAACGCCTCAAGGGCACATCTGGTCATAAGGATGCTTTGCGACGGCGTAGGGTAGAGCCCCTTGTTTTTTCGCGAAAATATTTACGTGAAGACTAGACTCCAATGTCCTATCGCATTCACGCAGTTTTCCTTTGGTTGGGGCAGTGATATTTCGCGAAAAGATTTCGAGACAAGATACAGTCCAAAGCACCGTAGGGTCGTCCAACTTCTTTGATTGGCTAAAAAAATGTTCTCGCCCGTGTTAACCGTTTGCGCATGAATCACGAAGGTTCAGTGTCGGAGTTACTTAGTCCTGAGCGGCTTGGTCAAAGACGGACACGGCACCAGCAGCCAATGGAGGTACAACAACAGCTGAGGCGTGCATATATTATTGAAGTCTGCTGTGTGCTCCGATTTTAACGCGAAAAGTCACCGGCCCTAGTTATCGGCCACGTGTCTGTCGGGAGACAGTTCCTTACCCGACTGGACAATCAGAATTATGTAACTCCGACACTGAGTGTTCGTGGTTCGTGGGCACAGGCACTTTCAATACGTGACAGTTAAAATCGTCTAGTCACGAAAGAGGTTCTCAGCTTTAGTGTTTTGAAGTACGAGCAGTCCTCAAATATTTTTCGCAATAAACAGGTGTCCCTGGCCATGGGAAATAACATGAAGAAGCTTCGCTTGTGTTCCATTTCTTCAGAAATTCGTGCCGTGAATACAAGGTTTTCAATACAGAAATCTGTCCAGAAAAATGTACGACGTTGTCGCTATAGTTAAAAAAAACTTTTTTTACAGAACATTAAGTATCGTAAACAGATGACTACTCAGTGCGGTGATACTTTACGACGATCGCATTTATGTTTCAGTAAATAAGTTTATAGATGGGCAAGAAAATATCCACTTTAATTTCTGCACTAAAAAATATCTACGTTGAAATATTGCATAGTTTTTTTTTAAAATTATATTATACGCAACTGCTTGCAATGAGACACATATGACAACCAGCAGGTGTTCTTTAAGGGGAATTTGTCCTCGCCATCTTAAATGTATCCATATTTCGCAATAACTTGCATTTAAGTTGGTTTTAAAACTTCTTGCATGACACAGCATAAAGAATAGCTTCTCAAGTTTTATAAAATTGTTGTGTTTTCGCGGCCTTTATTAATTTTTAACTAGTAACAGCTGAGAAGAAGTAAGCGATTTTTTTTTCCTGCGGCCGACTACAGCAGTTAATCTAACCACAGTAGCCAAGCAATACCAACTTCAGAAAATGTACAAACGATGTGCGTCATGTTGTTCTGTAAAATTCAATACAAAGTCTATAATGCAGTTGTTTGCGAAAATTCTGAAAATCCAGGTTGGCGGGGACTGATCCCCCTTAAACTGAGTACCTGCTATTCATAATTTTCTGCACTTGTTCCTTTAAAAAATGAAGCAACGCCTAGCCTTCGCCGTTGTGTGACAGGTCAACTGTGTCCGAGAATTTCTGTTTTTATTATNTCCGAGCATTTCGGTTTTTATTACGCTTTTCTTTCCGTTGGAATAATGTGACGGCGGCTCGTCACCTTTATTTATTTATTTTTCTAACCTACCTTAAAACTAAGGATAGAGTCGGAGGTTCTAGGTAGAGATGAGACCTAAATGCGTCCCAGGGCCGAGCCCCATACGCCCAGGCATTCAGGGAAGGTTCTAACCACATGGGCACGCTCGCAGCTGTACTGGGGATTGGGCAAGCATGCCCGCGGTTGCAGCCGTGGTTACCTACCATGCTAACCTATACTGATCTACAAAGGGAGGGGGGAAAAACCGGCGTACATTACTCTAGTGGGCATCGATCGAGCCATGTGTTCATCGACTTGGTGCTCACGGATTATGAGTCACGTCGATGTTGGGCTCGAATTATCACCTTGTCTCGCCTTCTTGTTACATGAGCACGACACATTGGGGAGAAACCCGAAAAGTTAGAAAGCATCCTGCATATGAAATATATACTCTCGAGGAATATTATATGCCTTTCATGGTTTATTTATTTATTTTGAAATTCCTATTCGTGCGGTAGGCTACTTTTCTTCACATATTGTATCTTGGAATTAACCTCGTTATGGATCCGTTCACTTTATTCATGTGCCAATCAAATTAACGTCAGAAATTCTTAGAGATCTAAATTTGTTTTTGATGCGCTATTTCCAACTGTCACGCGCATAAAATAAACAGAAACTGAAATTAATTCAGAGACCACAAATTTAAACGTCAAACGTGCGTTAAAACATTGAACCAGTTTTACCACATCGTGGCCGCGTTCCAATCGGCACGTCCGTTAAATACGTAGTTGTACGCATGATTTTATTTCTACACTCTAAACTTGAAACAGTGAAAATTGAGACAAATCAATGAAAACAGTGCTGTTAAGAGCGGTCCAAATCTCGTCGCTAATTTTGCTGCTAGCTTAACTAGGAGCCTGCATGCAAAGTGTTTACTGTAGCATACGTGTAATTACGGGCGGAGACACGGAAATTTCGCGTATTCATTCATCAACAAGGTAGACTCCACAGTCCTTTGTGTACTCGAGCCTCAGCTAGTTGTTCATTGGCTGTTGCTCCAGTTTAACCACTGCCCAGGTAGCGCGGGATTCGGTCCTCGTTTTCCCTACGGGTTTGTTATTGGGCGAAAGTGGTCTGGGGCGTGTCTCACAAACTGTAGTCCAATGCAAGCGGAACTGCATGGTACACGCGGATAAAGTTTAAGTTGTCCTTAAACGAACTCGCGTGATTTCCGGGTCTCGAGTTAAGGGTATTGATATTTTTCATAGGTTGATTTCAAAAGTGCTCACTTTACCGTGTTAAACCTTTAAATGTCGCTTAACCAACAGTCACAACGCCTAAATTCGTTTCACCTACAGTTAGGGAAAACTATTTTAGGCCCAGTCCCTGCTACCTGCTCAGTAGTTCATCGGGTTTGAATTATGCGTCTTCCTGTCACGTCACTCCGAGTGGCGCTTCTGCAATTCGGGGAGGTGAGAACCACGTGGAATTTCATGTGCTGCGAGAGATCGTGAATCACTTCCATCGCAACGTTATCTGACACGGTGCTCAGGCGTCGTGACACGGGCATGATACATAACACGTCCCTGGAACGATTTTTTTCTTTGGCTTATCAGGGGACGATGCGGACACTTGGTCACTCTGGAGGTGAGGTTAGCGCAACACATATTATCCTTGGAAGCATGCAACGAATACCGTCAACTGAGGTTACTTTGGACACGGCGGGTAAGTTGGGACATTTTAGAGAAATTATCGTGTGCACGTGTCGCAGCTTTGAGATAGAATGATGGAATCCCACAAAGTTGGTTGCTGGCGGGAATGTACTGTATCGCGTATAATGATTCATTTCACTCAGAGCTGTTGGTTGTGAAAAATAAAAATTCCTTTTAAGGTGTCTAAAAGTGGCCATAGCATCCCAAAAAACCCCAATTGACGGTACACAGAAAATTTTTTTGGTGAACCGAACAGAAGATATTTTGTTAAAATAAAAGTGCTAGTACTTGTACAAAACATTTTGTTGTAATCCTGTTGAATTTGTACTTGTGTAAAAACAGATTTGTAGAACTACAGAAAAATTCTTGCAGTAATACTGATACTTGTAAAATTTGCACGTATTAAGTTGCAATGGTACTAAACACTTCTTTGGCAACTAGTTTCCCTTTTTTTTTTTTTTGTAGAATTACAACCNATACTTGTAAAATTTGCACGTATTAAGTTGCAATGGTACTAAACACTTCTTTGGCAACTAGTTTCCCTTTTTTTTTTGTAGAATTACAACAAAAATGTTGTGTTTTCCTTTTTTTTTTGGCGATCTTATTGATAAATGTTAAAAGAGGCGTCATATTTCACTGGCGTAAGATTATTTAAATCGAATTTTTACACGCTAATTTGTGCTCGCATTTCTTACAATTTCTGTTGGAGCTCTAAGGCCAAAGTGTGGTATTCGTTGCAATACGACTTTAACGAATTTGATGCGCTTATAATGTACTTCACAGTACATACTGGCTTTAGGGAGAACTAAATGTTATTGGTATTGGCTATTATTTAATATCATTTAGTGCACCATTCAGATATCAAGGTAAGAATTTAAAATAAAAATTATTTACTCGTAGCTGNATTATTTAATATCATTTAGTGCACCATTCAGATATCAAGGTAAGAATTTAAAATAAAAATTATTTACTCGTAGCTGTTGAAATGTTTTTATGATAAAAAGTTAATATTTTTTTGGCGTCATTTTTTAACTTTCTCGTTCAATAAACCATGCACAAATTCACGCGTCTTGCAAATAAGGTAGGCGACTGCATTAACTGTTGTTAGACAGATAATATCATCGTCTATTTCTGGGAAACCATCTATATTTTATTGTTTATACTCTGCATTCGGAGTTCTCGAGTACGAAGAATGCCTCACACATCCCCTTTTCCTTTGACGATACGCGCGGCGAGGCACCGTGACATCGACGAATAAAGGTTTGGGATTGTGTTCCGTGTTCCTTTAGCATCTGGACGTGAAGGGTTTCGAATTTCTCAGCCCGCTCTGGGTGCCCTTACNGGATTGTGTTCCGTGTTCCTTTAGCATCTGGACGTGAAGGGTTTCGAATTTCTCAGCCCGCTCTGGGTGCCCTTACAACGGGGTTCCAAGGAAATCCGAATTTACCCGACAAAGGAAAAATCTAGGGACGCGGTTGGTCAGAGCAGGGGGCTCCGACCTCACCTCGACACTGCAGAGCTGCGCATCGCCAATGGAGATGCGATTTGCTTGTTGGAAACTCGAGCTGAGCCGGAGAGACGACAGAATAGATAAGTAGAAGGAATCGAAATATCGCGGGCGGCGGTTCCTTTTCATGTTGGTGCGCCCATTCGCAGACTGGCCGCGCGTGACTCTGGAAGTCGGCCTTTCTTCTGATCGGCTATTTCGTGCTGCGCAATGATTTCTGTTGTGTGGCCCTGCCTTCTGGCAAGTACGTTACCAGGCGCTGAAAGGCAAACGGCTCTGCGCCATTTTTCTGGCCAGCAACGTTATTTTGCTGGCGTATGCTGCTCTAGTTCGTGGTGGAAGGGGTTGATCCACTTCTTTATTCTTAACTATTCGGGGCCGCGCTGGTGTAGTGGTTACAATTCCCGCGNCGGTGGAAGGGGTTGATCCACTTCTTTATTCTTAACTATTCGGGGCCGCGCTGGTGTAGTGGTTACAATTCCCGCGACTCTAAGAACGCGAGATCTGGTTGAGTGTGACCAAGCATGGAATGATAGTGATGGTGAAAACAATAATCACGAGCCTGCCAATCCTGTAGTTAATAGGCATTCAGTATGTATGTGTTTGTTAAACATTATTAACAAGTGAAGTAATTTAATTAAGCATTACAAAAATCAATCGGCGCGTTTAATGAACGCTAGGAGCTCCTGGTGACGTACGGCTTGTTATGAGGGNCTACTCTAAAACTAAGTGTTATATGTTAGTCCGCGGTAGGAACGGGATTATTGCGTCTCAGGGCTAACCCCTTACGCTTACAAGGGAAGGAAAAACATGCAAGGAGACGTGCATCGCGGCAAAGAGGGATTGGGTTTCCCATGGCCGAGTTTGGCCATGAAAAACCTCCCTAATGGACTTATAGTTAACTAACTACATCTAGAAGAGAAAGGGAAAAACCGGCACAGACACCGTAAAAACCCTTTCGACAGGAAATAATTAAAAATTGTTACATGCATTATGAGAAAATTCTACAGGAGAAAGATAGGTGGGTACCATGCTCTTTATTATTGGGAGAGGAGAAACTAGTAGAGAGGTGGCGGGGGCTAGCGCGAACTAGTTTTGTTAAAGGCCCGAGTTCGTAGTCCCGGACCGATCAGAGATTTTTAAGCCGGCCGGGGAGTTTAATGTGGCGTTTTCTTGCGTTTTATTAATCCTGGAGGCATTTGCCAAGTTGTCTGATAACTGGGTTGCTGTGGATTGCAATTTTATCTCAGTATTTATTATTTTGTGAAATTATTTTGTTACCAGTTAGAGGGACTTTTAAAGCTTCGTGTAGGTCTAAATTGCGTGTGTAGCGATGAGCGTTTCCCGATACTCTTAAGAATTTATTTTGAACAGTTTGCAATGATTGCATTAATACTTTAGCGGTATTTCTCCATGTTTCATTTCCATNAATTTATTTTGAACAGTTTGCAATGATTGCATTAATACTTTAGCGGTATTTCTCCATGTTTCATTTCCATGCATTAAGGCCGCTCTGACTGAAGATGTGTAAGGTAGCAGTTTGAGTCGCAAGGAGAGTCTGGGGGATTTTAAAAGCGGGTAAAGGTGTATTAGTTTTGCCAATCCTAATTTACGTTTTTTTAAATATGTAAATGCCATCTTAATTTTTTGTCTTTTATTATGAGTAAGTGTGTAGAGTAGGGGATTTCTGCGTTATTGTATTTTAGAGTTTTAAGTTTTTCTGGTTTCCTTCTCTTTGTAATAAAAAGAGCCTGGAATTTTTCCGCGTTAAATTTGATTTTCCATCGCTCGTACTACTGTCTCAACTCGTCTAGTTGAAGTTTGGTGTATAAATAAACATAATCTATTTATCACGAGCAAACATAACGATATCGTCAGCATTCATTTGAATTTGTGCATAACTGTTGGGGATATCCGCTGTGTAAATGTTATATAAGAAAGGTAACAAGGCGGAACCCTGTGGTACACCTGCTTGTAGAGTGCACGTGTTAGATGCGGCATTTTCAATTGATACGTAGAAATCTCTGTTAGTAAAGTAAATGCTAAGTAGGTGAAAGTAGCAGTCCGGGAATTTAAAGTTTATAAGTTTTTCAATAGGCCAGGTATCCACACTTTATGTCAAAGACTTTAAGCTATATCCAGAAAAACTGCGATTGCATTTTTTTTGTCCATTATTTGCTGCTACTGATTCAGTAACANTGCGTTATTGTATTTTAGAGTTTTAAGTTTTTCTGGTTTCCTTCTCTTTGTAATAAAAAGAGCCTGGAATTTTTCCGCGTTAAATTTGATTTTCCATCGCTCGTACTACTGTCTCAACTCGTCTAGTTGAAGTTTGGTGTATAAATAAACATAATCTATTTATCACGAGCAAACATAACGATATCGTCAGCATTCATTTGAATTTGTGCATAACTGTTGGGGATATCCGCTGTGTAAATGTTATATAAGAAAGGTAACAAGGCGGAACCCTGTGGTACACCTGCTTGTAGAGTGCGCGTGTTAGATGCGGCATTTTCAATTGATACGTAGAAATCTCTGTTAGTAAAGTAAATGTTAAGTAGGTGAAAGTAGCAGTCCGGGAATTTAAAGTGTATAAGTTTTTCAATAGGCCAGGTATCCACACTTTGTGTCAAAGACTTTAAGCTATATCCAGAAAAACTGCGATTGTATTTTTTTTGTCCATTATTTGCTGCTACTGATTCAGTAACAAAATTAGTGAGTGCATGCGTAGTAGAACGTTCTGNCATTTTTTTTGTCCATTATTTGCTGCTACTGATTCAGTAACAAAATTAGTGAGTGCATGCGTAGTAGAACGTTCTGCCTTAAAACCAAACTGCAAGTTAGGGATTATTTTCTTTATCTGAGCAGGAGTATTAAGTCTTGCCAGGAGTACTTTTTCAAATATTTTGCTAAGTGAAGTGAGAAGCGATATCATGCGACGGTTTTGGGGTAGTGAAGGGTCTTTTCCTGGTTTAGGAATTGTTATTATTTTTGCCCGTTTCCAGTTTGAAGGGAAATATTTGTATTTTAAGATGGCGTTAAATATTTTTAATGCAACACAAAGTGCCGGGTACGGTAAGTTTTTTAACATTTGATGTGAAATTTTGTCATCCCCAGGGACCTTTTTTGGTTTGACTGATTTAATGGCTAGAAGTAGTTCTCGTAAAGTTATGTACTGGGGCTTTCTTTTAGTTTTATTATTTAGAAAGGTAGTTGTAGTTGTAATTACGTCCCTTGTGATATCAGGGTCTCCGATATCGTTGTTTGGCGTGAACTGATCTGCTAGTGAGTAGGCTATTTCTTCAACCTTGTCTATTGGATTATATTTCAGACCTGTAGGCGTTAAAATGGCAGTAGGTGTTTGGTTTGAAGTTATTGATATTGTCAGAAAGCTCTGTAACAAACGTCTCCCATTTTGTGATTCTTAATTTTTCAGATTGTTTTTAAGTTCTTTCTTAAGTTTGTTATATCTAGATTTTAAAATATCAGTTCTATGTTTTCGGTACTATGACTAGCGTGTCTTATTTCTGCTAATAAGAAATCTATGCCCGGGAAATTTTGCTGCAAAACTTGACTTCTGTTGAGGAAAGAAGTATTTTTCTTTAATTGCTTTTTCATTGTGTTCTGAAAGAGTTCTAAAGCTGGGTCTATGTCCTTTTTATTTCTAATCTCTATTTCGTTTATGGTNCTTTTTATTTCTAATCTCTATTTCGTTTATGGTGAATATTTTCTCTAGATCGGCTTTAAAGATATCCCAGTTTGTTTGCGGAAATTTACTAAGTATTATGTCTTGATGTTTTACTAAACTGGTTCTAATTTTTCAGAAAACAGGCAAGTGATCGCAGTCTAACTCTTCCAAGGGATTGAGGGTGTGGAAGTAAGATTCTTCCTTTTTTGTTATTTACTCTGCTGTGTCATTCAGTGTGTTTTGAATTTAGATGTCCTGCAATAAGATGTGGGTAAGGTTGATTGGTTATTTTTTCTAGGTCTGATGTTATTAAGTTTTTAGTTGGGGTGAGATATGCTGAGGGGACTGTTAAGTGGTCATGATTTGTATTAATATTTATAGAAGTTGATTCTATATACTCGCAGTCGGGGTTAGAGTTTACACGGTGTTGTAATTTATTGTGTACTAATATTAAAGTAGGCCTACCTCTTCCCCTAGTTGTGCGGTCTGTCCGATATGTTACATAGTTTTTAATAGAAAATCATCTTCGCGGAGTTAAAAGGGTTTCTTGTAGTAAATCTATTTCTATGCCGTACGTCTCCAGTAATCTTTGAAGTTCGTAGAGCTGGTTGAACACTCCGTTACTTTTCCAGTAAGAGGTAGAGATGGTACCGGGGTCTTGCTGGGGCGTGATCCATTTAGGGGCTGGCCTGGAACGTGGGTTTTTGTACAGTATTTCGTCCAGTGTTACGTACACAGTTTGTGTCCAGAGTTTTGATCAAAGTTTTGTCGAGTATTGTTTAGAGTTTAGTTCAGAATT
>NQII01000137.1:105530-118568 GCA_002778355.1 Clitarchus hookeri | reverse complement strand
GGGGGGGGGGGGGGGGGGGGTGGTCCACGCTAATTTGCTCCTGGCTTGTGATTGTATGAAATGGTTGGTTTGTGTGCTCTACTAGGGCTGCGCCGTACGGGATGTTCGGGGGGATGGTTCAAATTTGGTTTGCGTTCTGCTAGAGGCCATCCCCCGTGGCCAGGACCGCATTTCCTTTCCATGATCTGGACGGGTTGGTTGATAAGTAGTGCCGGAGTGTTCAACTCCAATTACAAGTGTTCAAGTGTACCTATCTCGCTGTGAAGTTACTCGACGCCGACCCCACGGGGCTAGGCTCGAGATGACCTCTTAGGCGGAACCTAAGAGGCCGACGAGAGAACTTCGTGTCCACGAGCTAACACACTAACCGAAGAGCGCCGCGAAGAGGCGAGCCCGCACACTCGGCGACGATCAAAGGCGGAGGGCTGTGTATTCCGGAGGCGTTGGTGCCCCTCGTCGTAGACGTCGAGGCGAGCGCGCNAGTTACTCGACGCCGACCCCACGGGGCTAGGCTCGAGATGACCTCTTAGGCGGAACCTAAGAGGCCGACGAGAGAACTTCGTGTCCACGAGCTAACACACTAACCGAAGAGCGCCGCGAAGAGGCGAGCCCGCACACTCGGCGACGATCAAAGGCGGAGGGCTGTGTATTCCGGAGGCGTTGGTGCCCCTCGTCGTAGACGTCGAGGCGAGCGCGCTCGCGTGTGTGTGTATACACGCGTGCCTGACACGCGCGCTGCCGGCGGCGAGGTCGAGAGGCTGGAACCAGTCTCGGGAGGTTTCCTAGTGGGTAGGCCCACTCTCTCCTCGGCATCTGTACACAGCTGGTGGCTACAGGGGCACACATTCACCTCGGCGCGTGTAGCGGTCGCGGCCATGGTCAACGCCATACTTCATCGCCGCTCCTAGCGGCGCACGTTCGTAAACAATCTGCCGCACGATCCGCCTTCTTGTGCCGTCAACACCGTCAAAGTTACGGGAGGATCAGCGTCAGCCCTTCCTTTATGACGTGAATGCATATTTAAAATCAGACCAACACATGACGTATAGGCTGTTCACGTCCAACTAAGCACTTTTCTCGCAATTTCGCATTCTTACACCACACGTAAGATTAAGGCCGTATCGAATTGGAGTTGACTTGAGACATTTGGGTCTCGGGAGCCGATGAGGGTGAAATTAAGTGAGAATGGAACAGAGCTGGAATGCAAGAGTGGGGGAAAATCCGCCGACCGGTGGCATCGTCCGGCACGATTCCCACTTCCGAAAATCTAGGAATCGAACCGGGTTCGCCTTGCTGGGAGGGGTGTAGTCTGACCACTACACCACCGCAGCCTTTGTTTCGCAATAGTGAGTAACGCCACATCAAAAGTTAGTTCGGAAAATATATTTTAAGAAAAATTAATAGTTTAAAATAAATATATTTATTTTATATAATTCTGGAACGACCTGGATGTTATTTTATTTGAGAATTGCAAACCCATCATTAATATTATTAATATACTTCCGTAACAGTAAACGAAGTAACAAGTGTCCTAATTATCTGAAGCACTAATTATGACAAAGCACAATTGTTTATTCCAAAATAATTTAATTATGCATTACCATGTATATTTTGGAGGTCAAATTAATATGCAGACTCCGTATGAAAAACAAATTTGTTTGGCGATTTGTTTGTTTCGTATTTTCGTTAAGGTTAGCTACTACCAAAAACGAAATACGAAATTACAAAATACGTCATCACTTTTGTATACAAAATCGCGTCGTGTAACTATGTATTTTGTTAAGAAAATCTGCCAATTCGAACACAGCCTAACGTTTCCATGGACCTTCTCACTTTATTCATGCGCCTTAAAAGTGAAATATTAAAATGTTTTTGAAAGAAAATGTGTTGATCAAGTGCATATTTTTGCTCTTATGTTAATAAAACAAGAAATACTGACATCAGTTGCTGTAATTTTAAACATACCCTACTTGCAATACGACGTCAAATCTGAAGCCCCTGTCACACTGTCAAATTTTTCCAGCAAACTGTTTCCAATATATTTGGTCAAATAAAGTTGGACAGTTTTCACATTGTCGAAACGTCACAAACACCGCCATATTTGTCTGAAAAAGTTGGATAGCTTCAATTCCCATCAAACATTTGAAGGTTGGACAGGTTCTAAAAAAATATTCGATGTTTGACAGTCTCAGTCAATTAGAATCATGCACGACAAAAATGGACGTCAAGAAATTTTAAAATACGAAACAATGGTGGAAACGAAACAGGTTATGAAGGTAATTAATTTATGTAGAAGCCGTCTGAGGATAAATGCTATTTAAAGTGACTATTCCACATAATATTAATAATTAAGAGGCATTAAATTTCGTTGTGCAGTAAACATCTCCGATAAATAAAATTTCAATTTAGTAAAGAAGCGAAAGTAAACCACAACATTCGTTGCATTTCTTCCTGTTATGGACTGCATCAAAACACGACAGCATTTTCTCACTTCGAAAATATTTTTTTCAATATTAATTCATATTATACCCTCCCAGTAAGAAAAAAAATTGACTGTGTGGCACATTTTCGAACACATTCAAAATTATTTTATAAAATTTGTTAGGAGTAATAAAATTTGATGGCCGTATTTCGTCTTCAAATTTTATTGTCAAATATATTTGAAGGCGAAAATTTGACAAGTGTGACAGGGGCTTTAGAACTAATTTCATTAAATCTCTGCCAACTGAACTGGAAGCCAGCGCGTCAGTGTGTATTTTTGCGTATATTTGCCGTGATATTTGTCAAAGGTTGATTTGAAAGGAGGTCGCCTTACCACCGTGAACGGCATTTATTAGCACGGAAACGGCGATGTAACGTTTGCAGGATGAACCAGTCCGATAATATAACTTCGTGACTAATAACACGATTGAAATAAATATGGTCTCGTCAGACTGGGTATGCAACTACGACGTGAGCATGTCCTTGAGTTGGCACCACGCATACGCGAGGAGCGGGTGGGGGTCCACGGCGACTAGTGATTTTGGGTGTGCGCGAAAATTTCTGGGCGATACATCCCGCGACTCCGATGTGCTACGACGCTTATTTTGGTGTCAAACGAAATGTATCGCCTAGATCTTATTTGAGCATTAAAAAGTTAACTTTATAAAGTATTTGTTTCTGACAAGTCGAATATAAGTAATAAGTGAGTTCGAAATGTCTGGTGTCGCACCATACTCACCGAGAAGCCCGTTGCAAATACAAGCAACGGGTCTCGTCGGAAAGGGCGTATAATCAGCCATCGATCAGTATCGATATGTCAATAGCGGAACGAGCGAGACGGCTTTGGGAACGTGTAGGACGGTCGACGCACGCCGCAAACCCAGACATATTCACGTAAAAGTCACGTCCGTGCCCCCGATACAACCACGCCCCGATTTATTTCTTTCTTTGAATGGCGTATCCTTCCGCCAAAGAGTGAGTGTGTGAAGAGGTTTGGGTGGTTCTTAACACTGACGTCTTGAGAGCCGATGAGGGTGAAGCGAGGTGTGTATGGAACAGCGCTGGAATGCAACGCGGGGGGAGGGGGGAAGATCCCAAGAAAACCCCGCCGACCAGCAACATCGTCCGGCACGAAAATCTGGAGCGACCCCACCGGGAATCGGACACGGTTCGCCTTGGTCAGAGGCAAGTAGTCTAACCACTACACCACCGCGGTCCCTCTTCCGCCAAAGACAAACAAAAAGATTCCCGTGGGCCTAACGTCTGGTATCCATGAACCCATTAAACGAGGGGGTCGCGGTAGTTTAGTAGTTAGACTACCCGCCTACCACCAAGGCGAACCGGGTACGATTCCCTGCGGGGTTTTCACATATGGGAATCGTGTCGGACGATGCGACTGGTCAGCGAGTTTCCTCGGGGATCTCCCGTTTCCCCCGCCTATGCATTCCGGCGCTGCTCCATTCTCACCTCGCTTCACCCTCATCGGTTCTCAAGACCTCGATGTTAAGAGCCGCGCAAATTTCTTCACTCACACGATTAAGCGAAATTATGAAGTAACTAATAATTTAGCTTTATATATNTTTTACTTTTACTGGAAAGATTACAAAATTATTAAAATAAACTTCGTGCCTGCCAGTTTAAAAATTGCATTCAAGTAGAAGAAAAGACGCAAAAATACACACCTCAAAAAAATATTTTAGCGCCACCGAGAATTAGTTGCACGTGAAAGGTGTTCCCTGCGACAAAAGGCGCATTACAAAACACATTCGTCGAGTCTGGCGTATTGTTTTCTAAAGGCTGTTGACGATAGTGAGAAATTTTGAAATCACTGAGTGATATGCGCCCAGTGAATTTGGTAATGATCTAGGGAAAGCAGTTCCATTACTTAAAGTCGAATTAAAAGTGTTGGCTAACCATTTGTGATAGATTAAAATTTTTTTTTTTCGCTTTATGTACCTTTAATTCACCCAAGCGTAACAATTAACGGATTGGTAAAATATTTACTTTTATAATCATTTTAAATTTTCGTTTGAGATTCGGAATTGTTTCATTGAAACCACAGTGATTTTCCACCGATTGTAAGTGATTAACTGCTTGCGGCGTGTTGATTAAATATTGTTTTATTGAATTTAGTCTTATAATTACGAGAAATAAAACATATTTTTAAAAGTCGCCGTTTATATTGTGCAGTTTAATGTAATTAAAAAAAGTGGATCCATTTTCACTGATTCGAGTAGTTACATTTCACTGCGAATCAGTGATTTTCCACTCATTCGAATCTTAGAGTGCATCAGGGATAAAGAGGGAAAACACACNACATTTCACTGCGAATCAGTGATTTTCCACTCATTCGAATCTTAGAGTGCATCAGGGATAAAGAGGGAAAACACACATCCGTACGGTTGGCATTTAACGGTAGAATCGTGCAGATACACGCGCACGATCATGCAAGGACTGGAGAGACCGTGTGACAGTTCATCACGTTATGATCAATTGTTTGGATATTTATGAGCGAACATCAGGGAGCGAGATCAAGTGAAACACTCTGTATATCAACACTCTAAGCNACATTTCACTGCGAATCAGTGATTTTCCACTCATTCGAATCTTAGAGTGCATCAGGGATAAAGAGGGAAAACACACGTCCGTACGGTTGGCATTTAACGGTAGAATCGTGCAGATACACGTGCACGATCATGCAAGGACTGGAGAGACCGTGTGACAGTTCATCACGTTATGATAAATTGTTTGGATATTTATGAGCGAACATCAGGGAGCGAGATCAAGTGAAACACTCTGTATATCAACACTCTAAGCCCGAGTCAGTGATATAAATCAATGAAATAACATTCACTGTAGTCAGTTGATAGGCTACTGCTGACTGGCGAATCAAGCAAATTAACTGGTAACAAGTGACTTATAGTGGTGGAATTATCGACATTCAGTGGGAATAACAAATAAATCAGTGAAATTCAGCCACCATATTTATTATTTATCTGGCACTGATTATCAGTTGCTCTGTTTTCACTGATTTGGCTCAATTCTCACTGATTAAAGTTTAGAGTGAAGTAAATATGTTTTGTATTGCAATTGCACTTAGACCAAGAGCTACGTTTTTAATTTTTCGGTAGGTAAATAATTGTTTTCCTTAAAACTGTTTCCCTGAAGATTTTCTCTGGTACAATGCCAACAATTNATTTTTCGGTAGGTAAATAATTGTTTTCCTTAAAACTGTTTCCCTGAAGATTTTCTCTGGTACAATGCCAACAATTAAAATAAATAATTCTCAAACTGTCTTTAAATTTCGTTCAAAAAATGTAAAAATTGAAAAAATACCCTTTTTTTTTTNGAAATAAATAATTCTCAAACTGTCTTTAAATTTCGTTCAAAAAATGTAAAAATTGAAAAAATACCCTTTTTTTTTTTCATTTAGTTATAGTGAGATAGTGGCCTTCAGTCACGTCATTGCAATTTTCGCTTTTCTTTGCCAAACGTCGTGCTGTTATATTGCGTGTATAACTAGAGGTATAAAGGGTATGTAGCCAGCCTCATCCTAGCCACCTCTTCGTTTCCCCAAATAGGTATTCATTCATCAAGGAGGAGAGTTTTTTTTCTCACGGGGAATCAATTTTTACGGGCTTACTTGGGGGGGTCTGAGGCAGAAGGCGGCTGTCAATAGGGATTTCACTTTTTTCACTTTTCGATAAGAATTCCCATCCTTCATTATTCATACACCCTTCCATCACATATTTTGACACCGATCCCTCATCGTCTGAGAGATGAAGGAGTGACAACGGTAACATATTAACGTTGTGTGCATACACTCCGGTATGCAACACTCAAATGTGAGTCCAAAATTGGCAATAACTCATCACCTTCTCCCCAATATTATCATTATTATCAAATTAGTCCAAATATGATTCTGTTGTCAAATAATGTTGCACCTTATCGAATTTATTTTATCTCTTNCATTATTATCAAATTAGTCCAAATATGATTCTGTTGTCAAATAATGTTGCACCTTATCGAATTTATTTTATCTCTTTATCTTCTTTGTGTAAACTTTCGGTGTTGATTACAATTTAATGAACCAGTATTCACAATATTTTGTAGAGGATATATGTGGTAATTTTGATTTCATGAGTTGATACATATTCACTACATCTGTGCCCGTCTTTGACATAAGCTGTTCTGAGCAANTGGTAATTTTGATTTCATGAGTTGATACATATTCACTACATCTGTGCCCGTCTTTGACATAAGCTGTTCTGAGCAAGTCATGTGATATAGAAATAATTTCTCTGCTGTTCACGAACACATTTAAAGACACGGGTTGTGGTCCTGCTCGATATACGCTCTCTCATTCTGAGCTCCGTTCTTCAATTAACAAGTTCTAAGCAATAAAGGCATATGTGGAATAATAGAAGCATGCTTGCCTTACAATTTACCTGCCGTTTTAGGCACGTGGCCCACATAAGATGACAAATTTTGTCCAACAATGACATAAGTGACGTTATTAAACTCCCCTGTCCGTTATTTGCAAACAGTTCCGTGTTCAGAGACAGTGTATTGCAAATAATTTACTCCCATTAGCCTCGCCCTACATCTACGAAATGTAGCACTAGTAAGGCACGCGTGTCACTATTTAAGCACACCGGCCTACAATTCGCAAATCACTGAGAGCTTAGAATTGTCATCATGCATGTAACGTCTACTCCTAGCTCCGTACTTCACTTCAAAGTTTTCAGCAATAACGGCTTAAGTTGCATTTTAAGAGATTTTACGTATGTGTACTGTTAGCAAACCCTTGGTGTACAGTCACAAATATTGTGCTCACGCTCCCATCTCTGACTACGCTCTCCATTTGACTATAATGATACTTCGCTCATGCTCATTACTTCAATCCTCATTCTTCGCCCTACAAGACCTTAGCAATTACGGAATAAAACACAGGCAATAAGCATACCTATCTGCTGTTTACAAACTGTAGGTACACATGACAAATAATTAAATCTCATCCAATACGTCTCTTGTGCNGCATACCTATCTGCTGTTTACAAACTGTAGGTACACATGACAAATAATTAAATCTCATCCAATACGTCTCTTGTGCATCAGTTTACGTTTACCAAGGTCATTCAACAGGGATATAAGAAATCTCGTAAGTGGATATGGGGTAAACAAATTGTTACACGAACAATTTTGTATACCTCATGTCCCTTTCGAGATTATTAATAAGCGCATGTATTTTTATCACGAATATAAAGGTTTTANGCATACCTATCTGCTGTTTACAAACTGTAGGTACACATGACAAATAATTAAATCTCATCCAATACGTCTCTTGTGCCTCAGTTTACGTTTACCAAGGTCATTCAACAGGGATATAAGAAATCTCGTAAGTGGATATGGGGTAAACAAATTGTTACACGAAAAATTTTGTATACCTCATGTCCCTTTCGAGATTATTAATAAGCGCATGTATTTTTATCACGAATATAAAGGTTTTATNAATTTTGTATACCTCATGTCCCTTTCGAGATTATTAATAAGCGCATGTATTTTTATCACGAATATAAAGGTTTTATGATATTTAGTTACACATACGAACATGCACGGAATTCAAACCTAATAAGGGACAACTCACTGAACAGAAAACCTGATTGGTGTAATCTGTGCAAAATTTTAACTTGCTGTATTGATTGACAGTCCTCACAGAGAAGTGTCTGATATCAATCTGTGTTGTAACAGGAAAGGATCTTTTTACAAAGGATAAGTAGGGAAAATGACAAATTAAACTGTAATTCNTTTACAAAGGATAAGTAGGGAAAATGACAAATTAAACTGTAATTCCAAAGAAAGCACGTGCCTGTATGGTCATTAGTGTCAACGCTGTCTGAACATTTAGTTAACAGGATTGGGTACCACTGTTTCCTTATATCTGCAACACATGACTGCAATTCGTAATTTTACTGAACATAAAGGGATTAAAAGTATTTTGTTTTATCAAATGGAATTGTTGGTGTTTATTTTTAACGTATTGTGCCATAAAAGTTCTGAAAGGGACGACTTCGGCACTATATATCTACGTACGATAATTGTGTTTATTAGTGGAATATTCAATTATGTATAAGTCTGTACATTCGGCATTAGAAGACGTAACAACTAGCAAACTGCATTGGTACCTATATCTGAAAACAAAAACAATTTAAAATCAGCAAATTATCGTATCACTCAGTAAAATTATCTTGAAATTGAAAGCAACAGTTTCACGATGTCATATAATATAAGTGGAAAGAAGATTATAATTTTCTTACAGATTCAGTTAAGGTCTTTTTACACTGCATACGGAACACAGCAGTGCAATTTAATGTTCTCACGTGTAGCATAAAAGCAAGCCTATGGTATTTAATTTCGTGCATTTCCTTTAGTGGGCTGTTCTGTTTTCCAGGATGTGATGGTTTTGAATACTTCTGTGTAGTGTGTGTTATAAGTGCCGTTTGTAGTGGTCAGTAAAAGGTTGTGATGAACAAAATGCCATAGAGTTTTAGGTGTCAAATAGATAAACTTTATTTATGCGTTATGGGCAAAGCAAGTACTTATAATACTTTATTAAGGTACGAGGTGGTGGTGTTGCGTAGTTAAATGACAATAAGCCTAGCGTTCCCGCGAAAAAAAATATTAATCTGTGAATTCTTCTGCAAGCCCCGTGTTAACGCTCTCCAACACAGACGTACTACATTAGCCACCAGCAGGTGGCTTTTACCGTGTTAATCGTGCTTTACATGAACCTGTGAGGAAAAGCGAGATTGCGTGTTGGTGTAGGCTGTTCTCGGTTAAATAAATCTCTGAATAAAGTAACTACCCGTGACTGCAAATATTCAAACGTACGCACTGACTTAAAATACTTATTGTACAAAGTTGGCAGGAAATTATGAAAAGTAGTTCTACATCTTATTCTCAGATTAACGGAGTTTGAAATTCGTGCGGGCGTTGAACTTTTTAAATTAAATTTCCGCGCGAGGTAGGCGGGAGCCTCAAGGTGACCACACAGGAAAATGCCTAAGGGCGTGAGGTCTGGCGAACGTTCAGGCTACGGCACAGGGTCACCACGTTCTATCTACATACCAGGGAAGATGTGAAGGTGGTTTCGCCCGATCATACGGTATATTAATGAGGTTGCTGCGACTAAACGGTTGGCCAAAATGACTCGTCTATTTTCCTCACAGTTTTCACTTATTTACGCAACCCGGGCGTTACAGTCCACCATTTTTTTTACACATTCTATATCCTGTGATTGTGATGTTTAAGTCAGATAATATGACGACTAAATGCATAGGTAGGGAGACAGCTGGAAGCACGTAAACAAGTATCACAATTTTGTTTACGTCTCCTGCCTAGATTTTAACTTTGTGTACAGTTAGAATCGAATTATTACACCCCCTCCCCCCGCAACTGGTTTTAACATCCTTAAAAAACGAAAAAAAATAAAAAAAATAAAAAATAAAAAATGTTCTTCATAAACACACGATGTGAAATCCTAATCCGTTATATTTGCAAAGCTAGGATATTTCAAAATTTCCTGGTTATAAACGTTTTACCATTGTTTTACTAATGACGTAAATAATCTGTAATACCAGGCGTTCCCAGTTTGAAATACTACGAAACTGGTACCCTTGTACTGGGTAATGAAAAAAAATCTTCTCGTCTTATTCTTTCAAAACCTAAGACTTTATGTTCATAAAACTACGAAATTAAGTCAAGTGTAATACGTCCATTTTTTTTGTTGCATTTTAAATGATAGTAACATATCCGACGAAAGTTAATGTCATCTGACTGTATTTTATGTTTTTCGGGTTGGCAGAGCATTTCGTAAACAAAACAGCCACTGACTAGTGATTTATAAAATATTTTAGTGGCTGTTTGACATGACAATATGAAAAGTTGTCGACTAACATTTTTCCGTTTTATTTCAGTGACAACTTTGTTAATTTAATATTTGTGTGTAAAGCGTGCTGTAATCCATTGTTGATATGTCTCTTTATTGATATATTTTAGTTTTCCATATCTTATAATGAAGGGCCTTTCCTCGTTCTTCCATGAAAATGTGTTTTTATACACGGATTTTCTGCTCTAAGTGCCGGTGTACAAAACTCTTTAACAAATAATAATTTTATAACTATTAATCCTTAATCCCGCTATAAAATTTTGTTGTCAAACAGCTTTAAACGAAGTTGCCAAAAGAAAGTTGATTGGTTGTCACATCATAAAATCTTCTCTATCGCAGTCAGGTTTACTTTGAAAAATATTATGTTCATAAGCCCGGTTTTAACTTTTATTGGGTATTAGNCTTCTCTATCGCAGTCAGGTTTACTTTGAAAAATATTATGTTCATAAGCCCGGTTTTAACTTTTATTGGGTATTAGACGGACTCTGCCAATCATAATCGTGTTTAGTAACATTGAGTCGATCCCGTTATATCAAAATTTTGATGGCGAACAACACGAGTGAAAGTTTTTTTTACACAGATAATTAATTTAATGAGAGCTGTCCGTACACCTGCTGTTGGGAGTGCACATTCCACAGTAAAATTTTAATAGCAGGGGCATTAAATTTAATGCGCTACAAATATCTCCGGCAAGTGAAAATACATGTTTGCATTAGAGTGAAAAAATAATATCGCAACATACTTGACGCTCCTGCCTATGTTGTATTGTGTGATAAATAAAATCTTTATCCAGTTAAGAAAATAACGTTTCAGAGGATTCATCACAGCTGCTAGAATTGTACACTTTGGACTATTGCAACTTGTGCAATAGTGTGCATAGTGCCTCGTGGAAGATAATTTTCTGGTGGCTATTCAGTAGAAAATATTTCAATTAATGGTTATGACGAAAATAGTTACTTAATTTTTGTTTATACCTTTTTAGTTAGTAATTTAAATGACTGTTTTCCGGACATAAACAGCTATTTTCTAAATATTCAAGTCCGATAATCTTCGGGTTTCTTTCAGCAATAACATTCTAATAATCTTAATTAAAATATTTCCCGCTTTACCGCCGCTACTGAAATTTTTTGAGAAAAAAGATTATTACGAAGGTATTTCAGACGTTACTGGAGAGCAATGAAAGATGTATCAGACAAACAAAACTACTTTTAAGGTGACAGTTATTAAAATTTCGCTAAACATTCATCTTCAAAAGGTTTACTTATTAAAGCGCGTGAGGATAAGAACTGGCAGAAATGTATATCCTAAGGTGAATCAGTTCCCGCCATTATGGGTTCATCAAATTTTTTCGCTTCAAGTTTTATTACAAAAGGTTTAAAGAAATTTTTGTTCCACAGACCGTAGATCACAGCTTCTCGAAATTAATTTAACTATTACAGCTTCTCAGATTTATAAATTTGTAATTGGCGACAGCCTAGAAGAAATAAGTCATTATTTCTAACGGGCGATTATACAAAATAAAAAAAAANTAAATTTGTAATTGGCGACAGCCTAGAAGAAATAAGTCATTATTTCTAACGGGCGATTATACAAAATAAAAAAAAACAGTCAATAAATAACAGTTTAAAAAATATATATTGAATATTTGTTCCTTTATCAAAGCGTAAAACATNAAAAAAAAACAGTCAATAAATAACAGTTTAAAAAATATATATTGAATATTTGTTCCTTTATCAAAGCGTAAAACATAAAACAAAATCTAAACTGCAGGCTACGACGAAAATTCAGAATTAAGTAAGTCCAATAAGACGTGGNCTGCAGGCTACGACGAAAATTCAGAATTAAGTAAGTCCAATAAGACGTGGTCTGGTCTCCCTTAAGCAAGACTTTAAAATTGTCTACAAAAGTGTTTAATATGTATAGGCTTTTCACGATAAACTATGCACTTTTGACAGCCCTGCTAAATATCTACTTGTAAGGATATTGTGTAATCTTCCACCATATGTAAAATTAACATTGAAAATATATAATTAACATGTAAAATTAACACTTTATTCATGTGACGGTCAAGTGAAACTGAGAAATTTTTAGAAAAAGTAAATATTTCACAAATTTGCTAACTCTTGCTTTTATATGCACTCATAAAAACAGAAAGCAAAATAAATAGTTTCAGCAATCACAAACGTTTACCTGGCAGTTTACATACAAAGTTGCGACATTGAACTGCTTCTCCCATGGTCGTTACCAACCTTACTGGGCTCATGCCACTAAGTTTACCCGGCAAAATATATGCAGGCAGGGGCAGTGACATTTTACAAATGGTTCATTTCAAAAGTGCTCAAATAACCGTAGACAGCCAATACAACTATTTATATAGTCCATTCACGGTTACTTCACACTTTTCTGTGGCCTTGATGAAGCTCTACTTCCAGGATATTCCTCCGCTTCGTGCAAACAAAGCTTTGAAAATTACACCAAAGGTACGACGCGCCTCATTCGTGTGCACTCGGTGTAGTAATATTTTGCATCAGAACTATTTCTTACTAGGCATTACCAACACACTTTTTTCTTAGCTGTTTTTATTCATACTGGTTATAAATGAAGTATTA
>NQII01000137.1:29585-104108 GCA_002778355.1 Clitarchus hookeri | reverse complement strand
TTTTTTTTTTTTTTTTTTTTTTTTTTGCTAGAGGATGCTAGGTGATTTTTACGTCTAATGACGCTACGCCACCGCCACAGAATAAGTAAGTACAAATAAGTGAAATGTCGTGGTTGGTTCCTATGACGTAGGCGTAACCACTTGCTGATTGGCTGCCCGAGTCTCTGGAAGTGAGTATTTTATATCAATGGACTTCTGTGCACTGCGAAAGATTCCTTACTGGTTGGACTGCCGCCTGGCAAGTGCGTCAACCATGCAAAGGTTTGGTTAACGGCGCCCTTTTGCTGGTCAGTGAGACGTCATCTTGTTGGTCAGTGAGGCGCCATCTTGTTGGTCATTGAGACGCCATCTTGTTGGTTAGTGAGACGCCAACTTGTTGTCAGTGAGACGTCATCTTGTTGGTCAGAGATACGCCATCTTGTTGGTCAGTGAGACGCCAACTTGTTGGTCAGTGATACGCCATCTTGTTGGTTAGTGAGACGCCATCTTGTTGGTTAGTGAGACGCCAACTTGTTGGTCAGTGAGACGCCATCTTGTTGGTTAGTGAGACGCCAACTTGTTGGTCAGTGAGACGCCATCTTGTTGGTTAGTGAGACGCCAACTTGTTGGTCAGTGAGACGCCATCTTGTTGGTCAGTGAGACGCCATCTTGTTGGTCAGTGATACGTATCTTGTTGGTCAGTGAGACGCCATTTGGCTGGCGCGTGCGGCTGGAGTTCGCAGTGGAAAGGGTTATTTATCTTCTGTATTTGTAAGTATTCTGTTCCACTGCTACACAGTAAAACATTTATGTTCTTCCAGCTGATATACTCTATTGTAATTACATACTGTAAGCACGTGTTACTTTGTGACTCTGTGGGTGACTTGGTGACACTAATGTTTTTTAATGTTATTCTAATTTTCTTTCATTTAAAAGATGTTTCAAAAAGTTCAGTGGTTAAATGGGCACCACTGAATATCTAAAACATCCAACTGAAAAAGGGGGTATTTAAATACTATTATATGTGTCACAAAGTCATTCCCACCTACGGCACTTATGTTATTTCACAATATCACATCGCTTATTGTAAAATCTCAGTATTTGTTCACTTACAAGACCTCCACTTACGTGGGCAAATAATGAAATTGATTTTGTTTCAAAGATACACTGAACAGTTGACAACACTTTATCAGTCACCATTCCTGAAAATCGCTTCTGATACAAGGATAGCCAAAATATATTTTATTTAATGAGGTCTTTGAACACCAGTAAGTAGAGATAACTAAAGCATATACTGCGAGTCGAGCAACTAAAGCTCCTCCGAACACATTTCAAAAGCAACAAACAAATATGCAATAATTTATATTTTAAAAAAAACTTAGGTATTCTTTTGGAAAAAGCGTCAAGAAAAACCCAAACACAACTAAAACCTGAATATGAAGAAAGTCACTAACGCACAGCTGTGGGTATTATCGAACAATCAAAATAATACCAAATTACATCTGAATAAAACCAAACCCAAGTCATAAAGATAAGAAAAACGCCGTCGGTATGACAGTACAGTAATCAACAAGCAATCACGCACTGGAATTTGTCTGAAAAGAAAAGGAACACCAGGAGAGAACGATCTTTAATTACGACAATTTCATAAAAATGGCTTACTGAACACAGCTGACCTGAAAAGTATGCATAGGTTATTTTAAGTTTTCAAAGTATGCCGGTAGCTGCTGCTAATATAAAAGAACTGGGCTAAAGCAGTTCGCAGATGAACATTATGTTTCGTGTACATTACGCAGATACTAATTTTTATTTCATAAATGTTTTACATTCACACAATAACAACATTTAAAATTTGGAAATTTTCTTTTTGGTACCTTATGTAAATGTTGCGGCAACATTTTTTTTGTTATTTATTTTAAAAAACGAGAAAAAATATCGTGCATGCAGTTTGCACTTAAGGTTTATTCAGTAAGCTCTCTCTTGATAACGCTTTAAGGCATTTAAAGGTGAACATTGGAATAAAGCTCAAATTGATGAAAAGGCCAAACTACATATAGTTTGAGCTATCGCCCATAGCTTCCTGTGACTTCATAACGTATGGACACTACGTCCGTATTCGTTGACTTTAAAGCTATAGTCATTTTTATTGTTTTTGTGCATGATCGTAAGACATTAAACAGAAGTTCAGACCTTTACTAGGTATTATTCATTTAGCTTGTGTTTGGCAAGTAGGAAACGAAGTACTGTAATCGATGGTCTGGTAAATTTTGGGAAGACAGATGTAAGGATTTAAACCGCAGTAAAGAAGCTCTATAATGATAACTAATTTTCCATGACCACATTCGAGTCTAGAAAGGATGAAATCGCTTATGTATTTTAACTGTGATAGTTCTTGGAATATTGCTCTTTATGTGACACGCTTTGGCATCATCGGTCCCCAAACAAGTTGACCACTTCGTGGGCGATACCCCTACGCAGAGCGTGTACGGCCATTAAATATCGCATGTCTAAATCGCATTTGGAAAGTCGTGGGTAGATTTCGATCGTGTTGCTTCGTTCGATGTCGGCAAAAGGTTTACGAGGAATATTTACAACCACGTTACGTTTGAATGCTCGTGTAGTTACTTCATACACGCCTCCCTACATTATAGGCCAGTCTCCATCCAGGTTCAGCGGTTGTACGTTGTAGTTAAGAGTGATGAACCCCTTGGATTTTGGATTCATATTTTTTTTTTTCACAACTTTTATTTAGGAAGATTATAGGAATTTTTAATACGAATGAGAATGTTTAACATCTCCCCAAAATGTATTGAATTATTGAAAATTTACTGTTTTCGTTATTTGCCGAATTGCGATTGCCGACAAAATATAAGTGATTATTTTATGCGGGAACCAACGCAGGTAATAGCAACAATTAAACATAATGGCAACTAATAAAAAAAACATAATGGCCATAACGGCAATAAAATGCACGTGGTACATCCGAGAAATGTTGATTAGTTATAAAGCAGTTCCTGTATAAATACACCGGCATTGTAGACTACTTCTATGGCGAAGGTCACTTGAGGCTGTAGTTATGTATTCTCTAAATCTGAAACAGTGAGAATTGAGCCAAATCAGTGAAAACGACGCGATTGATTATCAGTGCCATGTAACTCTCGACCTTTTGCACGCAAACGCTAGGCGCTAGCAACGCCAGCTTAAATTATTGGCGAGATTGCAATGTTTGTGAATAAATAGTATTCAAATACTGGACAACGTACGCAAACAAATATTTTAAGTTTTACAGCTTTACTTTCTAGTTTCACGTTAAACTTGTTTCATTGGGATGTTTATATAATTATTAAGCATCGGTAACAGAGTTACTATCCAAATTATAACAAAATTTCAAACAAACTCTTTAGCTGTATTTTCAAACAAAGGTAATCAAATGAGTGGCCAAGCACACAGTTGATTCAACTAGTTACGTTGTTTACCTACAGTATAATTTTTTTTTGGCCCAACACAGAGGTTATGTTTATTCAAGTGTGTATATATGAACAAAACAAGTTTTGCTCCTTTTCAACTTTTGTTTACTCATAAAAATATTTTGTTGCGGCTGCTAAATGTAATGTTTGGCCATATACAAACACGTATTCTGTTGGCTGGAACAATCCTTTCTCTCGGTGAATATTAGTCAGACTGATTTTCTTCTTCTGCACGTCCCCAAGATTGGCTCAAGAATTACCAAACACAACCGTCAAAATTCACGTGCTTAAGCAATGCTGTGGCGTTTGTTTTCGCTAGGGTTCAACCTGAAACCCATTTTTTTTTACGAGAAGTAATTAAATTTTTCTTAACTTTATTTCTTAGTTTTCTCTTTGTTGACTTTTACGTGGGAAGAAAAGCAACCTCATTGTTGTGGCACAAGGATGGTTTCTGCGTAGCTAGCACGCGCACTCTACGTTCAGCACCGATGTAACCTGATTGTGATTGACCCGTCAAGTAAGAAGAAGAACGAACGACCGCTATCAATCCAGGAGACGACACCTGCGCTGACCAAAGTGGATGAATTAGAAGGAGAGGGGGCACCCCCTTACTACCCTTGAACCATACTCGGCGCCTGTGTACTGCAGCCATCTTGTGCTGACACAACTTCACGCATTTGCCTTCGAGTTCCGAGATCCGTAAGTTGTCTTTCCTCTGGGGCGTCTTTGTGTTGTTATGTTGACGTCACTGGCTCGTGGGTGCTGTCCATCTTCTCACAATCCAGCCTTTCCCCCCATAAACGTCAAAATACGCACGACCTGCTTTATCGCCCGAGAAAGCCCGCTCAATGGTGTGGTGGAGGAGCGTGTCATTGTCGTGTTTGCGCATCCTTTCTAGAGAACTAACTACTCCTGCATGGGCAGCTGTTTCCGCTATCCGTCCCTTCCCGCTGCGAACACAGGTTGCTGGGTCGGCCTCTTTGATCTCACATCACGCGGGCGAGGAGGATCGCCTCGAGACGGATCTCCCAGAACGCGCCTGGCAGACACCAAGCCAGGGTTTCCCACGGCCCGGTGTTTGACAAACACCACAACTGTGACGTCAGTTGTCTCCTGTTTACCTGAAACGGTTCTGCGCCTTCAAGGCTCAGAAGCGAGGGAGCGTAACGGGTTGACACTAGAACACGTACCCAGCCCCCCATCTTCCCCTACGCGAAAGACGTTCAAACTGACTTGCAGTGTTTCCGTTTTTTTGCGCCGTACTGTGCAAATTGCATCTGTAACAGCGGGACTTTATTAAACGCGACGAAAGCCCACATATTTAACTACAGGCGTATAGTTATACTTTCCTCTTACCTCTGAAGAAAACTGCTCGGGTAAACTCTAAAAAAATTCAATTTTTTTTTTTTTACTTTGTAACGAATTTTTATGTTACATTAAATATGATAGAAGCAAATAGAAAATCTATTATTTACTGAGATACGCATATTCGCACAAACAACGATTTCACAGAAAATATATTAGCACATGGTCGTCTCAAGCTGTCTTTTTACTCGTCTTGTGTTCAGCAGACAAGACCACGGGCGTACGCAAGAGCAGAGCTGAAGGGACGGACTGTAGCCCCTCCCAAAAAAAAATTCGAAATATATTTAAATTTTGAAAAATTAACTGAAAATTATACACTGAAAAGTAAAATGAAATATTCCATTTGAGTGTGCACTTGAAATTAAAATATATTTTTCATTGCGAAAATGTGTTTTCTTATTTTGCAAAGTGCTCACTACAGAAATCGAGGTTTGCCCTCTCCCAAAATAACATCCTGTGTACTCATAAGTTGGAGTGTTTGTAGAACAGCGGGCAGTGGGAAATCCTTGTTTGGTGTCTGTCAGGCGGGACCGAGGCAATCCATCTTGAGGTGATCCTACTCGCCCGTGTGTGACGAGATCAAAAACACCTACCAAGCTACCTCTGTCCTGAGTGGGAAGAGAAGGACAGTGGAGACATCAGTATGTGCTTCGTCTCAAGATTACCCACTGGCACGTGACGTCACCTCGCTCGCACCAACACGCACCAGTTGGAACGGCCACTTAAATATCTGCTGAGCTCATAGCCCCGCGAACAAGTTGATTGTCGGCGAGCCTGGCGGCTACAATATTTTATTCATGACCTCCGCCTGGTTGTTCTCCCCTCGCCGAGTGGAAAGTTCCATTGTGGAGCCGGGGGCGCGGGGAGGCTTGTTTTTGCTTAATCATCGTGTCGTTCGGTCGCCCCGGCCTGCGTGGGATTATTGACGGGTTGTTCGCCCTCGCCGTGACGCCGTATTCCAGCCACGTCCCGCGCATATGTCGCCACGTGGTGGCGTCGCCGCAAGGCACGCCCTTCGTCCTTTTCCCTCGCCCCCAACCAAGTGCATTTCTTCGACTTGGGCGTCGAACGTCAGCCGTATGGGAAGTTGGCGCTCGCGGCATCCAGCAGCGTCGAACAAGTCCCCGAGCTCTACCGTAGACTAGAAATGAAGGTATAGCCTATTCACGGTTTCTTTACACTCTTCGAATCAAACCTTTGAAAAATCAGCCCATGCAAGACGTGTTTGGTTGTTTCCTAAACATATCATGTATCACAAGCGTTTTATAAAGTATCTCACTTTTAGTGAAATTGAACTTATTTAATCTATAAATTATAATACTTCATGTATATTAAATATGAATAAATACAGGGATAAAATAGGTTTGTTGGCAATGCCTGGCAAGAAATAGTTTTCATCCAAAATATTGTTAAACTGAGTGCGCACGAATGCGGTCCGTTGTCCCTTTTGTGTGATTTTCTAGACTAGGTTAAGCTTTGTCTGCAAAATGCGGAAGAATAGCCTGAAACTAGAATTTTAGCAGGGCTTCACAAAAGTTGGGAGTAACCGTGAATGGACCATAGACCGATCTTCTGCGCATGTACCCAAAAATTACCTACCTCACGCCAAACTGTCCAAGTGATGTGGTCAAGGGTCAAGAACGTGTTCGTTTCTATCAAAGTTTTCAAAATACAAGCCATTTTATATTAATGAAATACATTTGCTAATCTGAATTTAATGAAATTGCAATAAAAATTTGTTAGAGGAAGTATACAAACATCTCAAAGCACTCGTTTACCGAAGCAGTGTTCTAACCTCAGATCCTATCCAAGTCGTTTATGATAGTCGTATTGGCAGAAAAGCAGTTTATTGCTGGGACACGAAGACTGGTTTTGCGCAGATAGCGTGATCGCTCTACCCCGCATTCGTTCTACGAGTTCCACCAGAACAAACGAAACGTACTAAATGCACTACACCAGAGCTATTGAGTTAGCCGCCCGTCGGCCACTTGTGGCGCGCCAGACTTGTCAGATTAGCCAGCGGACATCATATTTTATGAAACGGTTTTTGTTTTGAAAATAGCCTCTAATTTTGAATAAAATTACTTAATTTAACGTGAACTGTAAATATTACTAGCATAAAAATTTTGATAAAACATCCGTGGCTCACTTATAAGTCAGTATATTTAAGTGAAGATGTAATAAATAAAATCATACTTAGGGGTTTNTAAAACATCCGTGGCTCACTTATAAGTCAGTATATTTAAGTGAAGATGTAATAAATAAAATCATACTTAGGGGTTTTCAAAAGTTTTAGGCTAGTAATATTTATAGTTGACGTCAAATTAAGTCATGTTATTCAAAATTATTGGCTATATTTAAAACAAAAATTGCCCATTAAGCATTGTAATTACTTGTAACTGGCCCCAACTAAAAAACTAGTTTAATAGCCCTGCACTGGACTGTGTTTCTAAAATCCATAAAACGTTTTAGGTGTTCACCACATGCGAACGAACAAACGAATAGTGGTGATTCGTACGCCGATAGAACGAACGGAACTCCCAAGTTTGGTTTTTCGGAACGCACCCACGCCCATAGTCGGCGTGAGTTGCCGCTAGGAGGAAGCGGTGACGATAGTAGCTGATATGACGTTCAGTAAACGTCGGAGAGCATCTCGTGTGTTGGATGGAACATGCGAGATACCCACCCACCCGTTGTGACTGTGCAGCGACGAGTTCGAGCGGGATTCCAGCAGGTAGCGCCTGTTTACAACAGTATCAAGAAGTGACGTAAGGAATTCCAGAATGAAGGGTTGTCTGCACCGTACTGTGTTAAGTATTGGCCCCCCACTTGCTGGCCTGTGGAGGGTATTTCTGCTGTTGCTTCTCGCAGAGTGTTTTCACCAATCACAGCTCTTGTCCTGGTTTTGAACTTAGATGTTCGAAGGCGTGGTCAGGCAGGCCGTTCAGCGAAGGCCTGCATCATCACTGTTCATAAGAGCGTGTTAGACACGCTTATGTGCGGAGACTCCGAAAATCCACCAAACGTGCAAGACTGGAGTCTCGGAAACAACAATATGGCAAATTCTACGTAAGGGACCAAAATTTACACCCAACAAGCTTCAGCTGCATAAGACTCTCAGCATAAATAACAAACAAGTGTGCCTTAATGTCTGCATTCAAATTCTGAAGTGGTTTAAAATTGACTGTTTCTAAGACTTTTTCATCTATGGCAACGAAGCAGCGATTACTTTGCCTGGAAAGGTGAATCGGCACCACGTGCGAACCTGGGGTACCGAAAATCCCCGCGCAGCCATTGAGCATGTCCGAGATTCGCCTAAGTCGAATGGTTTTTGCGCGATTTCGAAGGCGAATGTGTATGGACCATTCTTTTCTTCTTCGCACATTGGATACATTAATTTAATATCCTTTAGCCTGGCTGTAAACGGTTTTTTATACTTCTTTTTCTGTAAATATACGAACCGGATTCGCGTTGAACTGCAATAGATGAGTGCATTGGACACTTTGTTACAGCGTTGGGTCTAACCTAAAAAAAAGTTCGCCTCTTAAGGTCCCATTTACAGTGGTACAACGGGAACACTGCATGCGAGTTCACAAATTTGCGCGTAGATGCGATATCTCTTTACATGTGCCGGCCGGCGTCAGCCGTAACGCTTCATCGATTTTTTCCTCACACACACACACACACACCCCTCACTAGGCGGCAGCCTTAGTGCGGTGTCCACCCAGGTCCCCAGATTTAACCCCATGAGACTTGTTCTTATGGGTGTTTGTGGAGGATACTGTCTTTGTTCCTTCATTCCCTGCTACACTGACAGAAAAGACAACAAAATATTAGTTTGTATAGGGACACAAATATGTTAAGTTGCCCCAACAAAATATTTTATAGAGTGAACAAAACTTTACCGTGAACAGACTGTACACAATAAAATGTCTGTCAATAAAGTAGTAGGAATGCAGTGGTAGCTCGTGTTTCTGTATACGTTGAGCAGCTTTCAAGATAGGCCTGCACTGAGAGAACAGCCATCAAAATGTATGTATAAAACCAAAAAATATATTTAGTTGCCCCCAACAAAATATTTTGTTGAGTAAACAATACCTGAAAAGCAACAAAATTATTTTGTTCATCTAGCAAAATACACGCTTCAATAAATAAAATTTCTGTGTTGGACCAAAATAAATCAAACTTTCAGCATAATATTTGGTTGAATCAACTGTACATTTTTGTTTGGCCACTCATTTGATTGCCTTCGTTCGAAAATACAACTCGAGAGTGTGTTGGTATTTTTGTGACAATTAGAATACTAACAGTGATTGTTAGTGCATCTATTGGTCCTTAACAATGGTATAAACATCCTAATAAAACCAGTTCAACAGGAAACTATAAAGTAAAGGTGTAAAACTTGAAATATTTATTTGCGCACGTTGTCCAGTATTTGAAATNAGTTCAACAGGAAACTATAAAGTAAAGGTGTAAAACTTGAAATATTTATTTGCGCACGTTGTCCAGTATTTGAAATGTATGTATTTAAAACATTGTGATGTCGTAAGCAGTCACTTTAGTTGATGGCCTGTGTTCAAATATCGGTCGGCTCCCTTTTTCTATTTATTAACCGAAGCTGTTCAATGTATGTGGAGCCAAACAAATCTTTAGTTGCACAAACCGAATCGTTGTTTCGTGCAACCAAATAAAACAACAAAATTATTCGGTTTCAATAAGAATAAATTTCATTGTCCCCAACACAAAGAATTAATTTGGTTGCGCCAAGTAAACATTGTTTGATTCAACAAATCCTTTTTCTCAGTGTGAGGTCATCACCGACATTTTAGAGGTTAGCGATACCCTAACTTGAACAAAACAAACATATATGGAATGCGCACCAAATATTTTTAGGTATTCTTTCCGCTTTCCGCACTCCATCTTCACGTCTCTCGTTATTTCTCCCTCCCTCTCTCTCTCTCTCTCTCTCTCTCTCTCGGATGCTTCGAACTAAACAAAGTTTACAACCAGAAAGTAGTTTTTAATGGCTGGAATTTTCGCGGCCGTAGCCTCGTCTGTGGGAAAGATTACCGGTTTTGGGTTACAAGACTGTCAATATAAATTGTAAACCGAAGTCGAGATAAAGAGAAACTTTTGTTCTCAACAGAAGGCAAAGAGATAAAAATAAACCATGAATGAGAAGTGCCTGGTGCCTACAAAACCTGTCTAAATGATTCATGAACCATATTTTAAAGATTGCCAACGACTATGTTACGCCCATGAATAACAAGTTTAATGGAGCTAATAAAATATATTATTTCATTCCATAAAATTGCGTCGTATTTGATTGGTATTACGTAAGAACGAAAATTACGGAAGACGTGTTTCATTTTGTTTGACAGGAACCGCCCCTTCTCCTTATTACATCTATTTTCGCGCCTGTAATTAGGCTAAGAGACTGAATAGGTTCGTTCGAAAACTCCCACCCATTTGGAATTTATTGACTCAGTTATTATTTAAACAACACATATTTTAAACGCCTAGAACTGAAGTGGTGATAACACATGGGGGAAAAATGCAAGGACAACAAGTTTGAACATAAAAGATTGGTTGATGCTAAACATATGAACATTCTAATAACAAACCGCAAACTGTCTGGATATTATGCTACAAAATAACATTTTAGTGTGGCGTGACCTTGTATTTCGTGAATTAGGCTATATATTTAAAGTAAGCAGACTACTTTTGTTACAGCTTAGGATGTATTTACTGTTTTGATTTTCTTTACAGGAGAAAGAAACAATCCGCCGTACCAACCACGTATATGTTTGTGTTTTTTACCTGCGGCTTACTTAAGGGCACTTAAGGCCATATTTAATAACANCCGTACCAACCACGTATATGTTTGTGTTTTTTACCTGCGGCTTACTTAAGGGCACTTAAGGCCATATTTAATAACAGCAATTGTTTTATAACTTCCCGTACTCCTCGGTTCAGTACAAAACCAAAGTTAGTAAACGTCCTCCATTTCTAACACAAAGATAAAAATGTTTTGCGTTCGTAGTGGTTTCACATAATCTTATGAATGTACTAAAATCTCCTAGAAGTAGAATACCATAGGTAGGGGCAGTGATATTTCACGAAAATATTTCGAGACAAGATACAGTCCAAAGCACTGCAGGGTGGTCCAGCTTCTTTGATTGGCTAAAAAATGTCCTGGCCCTTGTTAACCGTTTGCGCACGAATCACGAAGGTTCAGTGTCAGAGTTACTTGGTCCTGAGTGGTTTGGTCAAAGACGGACACGGCACCAGCAGCCGATGGAGGTATAACAAGAGCTGAGGTGTGTATATAATATTGAAGTCTACTGTGTGCTCTGATTTTTACGCGAAAAGTCACTGGCCCTAACTATAGGTAAGTTGCCCACTAATGCTATAGGGCTGAAGTAACAGACGAAATGTGTGTATTAGTTTGTTGCGAAATAGTGCACAAGGTGAAGTGAACGCTGTACACCCTCGAAAAATAATTATCAGTGTAAGAGTACTTGACGTGTCACTTAGTCTAGAGGTCTTACGTTGAGATTTTGGCTGAGATCCACTTGGAGCCTGGTTAGTTTAGTAACACCGCCGGCCTGCCGTTAATAGTGTATCGAAAAACCAAAACGTATTACACGAAACTATATAGACTCACATGACCCTGTGACATAAGACTTCTGCTCTTAAAGAAATATCCTTGTAGAAAATGCATTTACAGTGTTACGGTAGTAATCTCTATACGTGATAAAACGTCAATTTACGTACGGAGTATAAATAAAAACAGAATTCCAAATAAATTTAAAGATTTAATATGCGATTACTTTGTATTTGTGTAAATGAAATTTCGTCAAAAAAGCGTATTTTTCTTAAGTGCGGTACACATATGTTTGTTATTTTTACTTTGACTTGATCTTTGCGAGAAGTAAGGCATATATTTCAAACGACAAGTTTAAATACTTGAAGATTTTGTTATGTCCAGGACAAATGTTTGACAACGGCGTTAAAAACTGATAAATATTTCCTGTTTTAAACAAAAATAAATAGCAGCATATTTCTTTTTGCAATTATTCTTCTGNGTTAAAAACTGATAAATATTTCCTGTTTTAAACAAAAATAAATAGCAGCATATTTCTTTTTGCAATTATTCTTCTGTAGAGGGAGAAATTTACTCTTGAACTGCTGCAGGACACACTTTTAAAGCATGCTAATTGCGTCTTAAAGGCGATGGCCTATCAATAGAGACCCTGCCATTCTGTGTTTCGCGCCAAGCTAGACTCCACAGTTCTCTACATACTCGAGCAGAAGCCACTTGTTCATCGGCTGTCGCCAGAGACTGAACTTAAGCCCGGAAACACACGGGGCAATTTTTCCTGCGAGTTTCGCTAAGATATTATTTGAGAGCTAGGCAAAGAGTTATGTAACTCGGTTACTCGCGGGGTTCGCCACTGGGTTTGCCGCACGCGGTCTGGGTTTCCTTGCGATCTGTTCTGTCAACTAGTAACGCCGGCAGCCATGACAATTTTCAACAGCTGGAGAAAATAATAAACAATGAACTCCGTACGGCGAAGAAAGATTGCTGCGATTACACTTCTTTCAGTTTTGGATCATGAAAATAAAAATTGTAGATGAAACAAACGACTGTGGACAAGAGAATGAACGAACGAAAACTGGCAATGCTTTTCGAAGAATTCCGACGAGCACACAGATAATCTAATTTTATCAACACTGCCAGAACAATCGTGTCGCCATGTAAATAAAGTCACGTGACACCTTTCTTTGCTCTCATTGGCTGAGATCGGAAACTAGCGAAGAAACACGTGGAGAAAATTAGCCCCATTCCAATTACCGAATAATAGCAGACCAGCCAGGGCAAAACTGCACTCAGGCATCGATATTTCCAGAGGACGAGCACGTCCAGCGGCAAGCAAGGCTACACGCATGCGATATCGTAAGGAAAATCGTTCCGTGTGCGGTGGGCTTAATTATACTTTTTGACCCGACCACACGGAATGAAGCAATCAGATTGCTGAGTGTCTACTGTTGGGAATGAGTCTTGCAGGGCGAGTCAGATGAGCGGAGGTCCTCATGACACACGCGAGTGAGTGAGTGATGAGATTTGGGCGGGTCGTAACCCTTTCTGACACGGTATACACAGTTGTGTACATTACGCACATGTAGATAATATTTTTGGTCTGTTGTACACACTGCGAAGCTCAATGACCAATGATCTGACCTGTTGGTAAATGATTCACAGACAGTCTGACTGGTCTAGGTCGTAGTTGGTCCATGTAACTGTAGCCGAACTTATAGCCGACAGCTCATTGGCTGTGACAACGAAACAAGTTTTGTGTCGACTTAAGTACAACACGCATCATATTTTTTTTTGTTTGCAACACCTAAACAGTAAATTAAAGTGGGTCCGAAAGGGTTAAAAAGAATCAGACTCCGCCATCTTTGATTTTTTTCGGCTACTACCCCCAAACGTGGATTTGGATGGATTTTTTTTCGGACGACATACACAGTGTATAACATAGCGCATTTCTGAAATCTGTTCTGTTCGACTGTCGAAGCTATTAATGACCTCTGTAGTCGCACCCACAAAATAATCAATTATTTTACCTCGGCTGTTACAAGTTAGAAGATGTCAAGTGCAGAGAAACTGTAACAATTCAAGAACATTAAGTAAAGTATTATTCATGCTTTGTCGTGCCAAAAATTGAAATACACCTCCTGAAATCGAATTTGTAGCGGGAAATCTTTAAAGATAATTCGATAGGGACTGATCCCCCTTAACTGCGAGGTATTGAGAGCCGATGAGGGTGATTGAGGTGAGTACGGAGAAACGCCGGAATGAAATGGCGGGGGAAACGGGAAATCCCCGAGAAAATCCGCCGACCAGCGGCATTGTCCAGCACGATTCCCACGTGCGAAAATCCTGGAGTGGCCCGGCCTGGCATTGAACCCGGTTCGCCTTGTTGGGAGGCGAGCAGGCAAACCGCTCAGCCACCACGGCTCCTATAACACGCAGTGGCTTGAGCCCCTCCCTTGGATATTGATTTTACACTGGATAAAATAGAATTCTTCTTGAAACCAAGAACATTGTTAATAGTGCAGTATTTATTCTTAGGATAGAAACAGGAGACTCTTAAAAAAGGTTTTTGATAGTCTATGTTCCAAGTATGTACTGTACTCATATTTATATGCATTAGTAAAACTGATTGCTTACTTGTAAGCGCGTGGTTTGTGATCGTCATGTACATTGCCCCACTCCTCAAGTGGCCCCCTCCATAATGGGTCTCTAGATCCGCCTTTGCGTGAAACCAACATGTACTCACACCTGTACCGTCAACCGGGGTGGCTTTATCTATCATGAGGTGACTTTGTGCCACCACTTAGAAAAAATATTCAAGTGGCGCTATCTTCCGTATGGTATAAAGAAACAAGCTTGTGATCGTGTATTCCACTAGGTAGATTTGCTAGCTAGAAGAAAAAAAGATTTGCTTCACAACTATGTATCTTAAACGATTATTCAAGCTATGTCATATGTCGAGACCAAGCCACCCCGTGTCGAGGTGAGACTGTCCTACTTTTTTTCGAAATAAGTTTTGATGGTCAGGCAATGTTTATAGTTTTGAAATAGGATATTAAATTGTTCGCTGGAATCTCTTCTATTCGATAAATATATTGGAAAAATAATAGCTTATAGCTGTTAGTCTGTTTACGCCGTTTTTAAGACAAAACGAGCGAAAAATGATTTAAAGTCATCCCAGTTGACGGTCCGCCACTACCTTTGTATTGATTTATAGCGGGGAAATTACAGGGTCTCTGCATATTAAAATTTTACTTCCTTGAACTCTAAACTGCCGGAGATCTTCAAGGAAGCGTAGTGGATTTCTGCGGAATCAAACAGACTTATTCAGTTCGTTCAAAATATGTTTAATGGATTTTCTTTTGGGGAAAGTAAAGGCTTTCCTCAGAGTTCCGGCACCACGGACGAAGTCAGTGACAAGTCGGGCCGAGTGATATATGGCGTTGTAGTAGAGAAAGACTGACATACAGAGAATATCTTGACATTAGGTTACAATGGCTTAAAAATTTGCCAATTTATGAATGAGTTTTAGAACATTTTTCTTTCCACTTAAAGATGCAAAGAGCTTGAATATTTTTTAATATAGGTAAATTTTGGACTTTCGAAAAATTGTAAGGCACGATTTTTATGTAAGTGTCCGAAAACGTCCCCCTGCCAAGCTACAGGCGTCAAACGATGTGCGCTCCATTTGAATTTGGCGCGCTGCGTGGGCCACTCACGTGCGAGCCGAGCGGAGCACAGAGGGCGGAGCCCAACCGGCCTTCTGGACGTGACCGTTACACTGTGATACGCGGGAACACCTCGCCTAGTTGTCAAGGCACGCCGAGGAAGACTTTGACTGCGAGAATTCTTGCCGCCCGCCTTGGAAGTTCAACAAACACGGCGGCATTTTCGACAAGAGTGCGTAACAACATGGTCGGCCGCGCCAACGCCTGCTTGCGAGTCGGGAGGACGTAACTTCGGTCAGCTCCTGTAAAGGTGTCACATCTCTCTGTTTGTGCTCTGCGATCAGCTCTGCCGTACGTGCGCACCAGGTACCTTCGCGTACTTAGTCGACAGTGTGGGTGGCCGTCTTCTGGGTTGTGTTTACGACGCACGCACTCCCGGTCAAGGGAAGCCCGCAGTCCTGCACTAGTTTCGCCAAAGAGGTTTCAAGACACGGTCCCCTGCTTCTCCTTGGTAGAATTAACTTCTACAAGGATGAAAACTACCATCACCCTAGAATAAGTACTCGGGGTTAGGTAAGATCACGTGTTTACTCCCCCGGAGGAATAGACACGGTGGCCTGTACTATCTCCTAGTTATCAAATGAACTGGGACCGGCGGAAGTAAGCTATGGTAAACCAGGTGAAGGGTACCTGCTCCACTCCGGCCCGCACTTGAGTGGCCCAGGCAGCGCGCCGAATTCAAACTGTGCGCGCATCGTTTGACGCCGGTGGCCCTGTAGGGGGCGTTTCCGGACACGTCTTCCTTATATCTAAATGTTGGTCTCGGCGTGCCCTAAGACCCCTTAGAACTATGCCCAACCATTTCCTGTGTCACCTCCTGATGGCAAAGTGAAAGCATTCATTCACGGAAATTATTATTATAATTAACATTACGGAAACGTGTAGATAAGATACGGGAACGCAATCCGTAATAATGTAAGACGGAGCTTATCTCCGTATAAACAACATAATGAATGTCCCTCTATTACCAATAGGTTCGGGTTTCGGTACCGAAGAATGACGAGTCTACGCGAAGCTTTCTACGCCATTGTAACCAGAAAATTATAGTTTCTGCGGCAGTTAAGATACCCACGTCCTTATACCTTTCCCTTCAAACATTACAAAATTAGCATTATGAGTCTGTAAACTTAAGCAACACTTAAAACACTCAAACACTGCAAGAAACTGGAAAATGTTACGTATATCTCATTCAGTGTGTTGTTGTTGCGAGTCAACTACTCCAGAGCTTATGACTCGTCTTCAAATCTCGCTCCAGACGAAAACATTTAAACTTTTTTATTTTCCTTTTTATATGCACATAGTAAAGCACCTGAATAACTAAAAATGAAGACTTTTTTTGTAATCTCTTTGAAAACCATAAGCACATAACACATTTACGGAGAGTTTCCGTGAATACACGGAAAGTTCNCTTTTTTGTAATCTCTTTGAAAACCATAAGCACATAACACATTTACGGAGAGTTTCCGTGAATACACGGAAAGTTCTGTACGATTTACGGAAAGTACGTAAGTATTTTACGGATAGTTATGGAGCATTTTTAATAGCACTTTTCCGTATAATGAAGGAGATTAATTTTTACATGGCGCAGTTTACGCAGTTCAAAAATGAAAACTGCCTGTTAGTTAAAAATACAACAATCAGAAGTATAGGAAATCCCGAAAACGAGGTAAAATTTATCCACTTAAATTCCAACTGGAACTACAAGTAACAGCTCAAGACGAGGCAGAAGTATACTTGACTTGCAGTGAAAATCGTTTAAAATCTTGAAGGCGAACTTACCGCAGATAAAACGATTTTCGGTAACAAAGCCACTTTTCTCTCTCCTGGCCTGCAGTTACAGACATCTTGAAAACACGGAGAAACGAAAATCAGTATGTAGTGATTGAACGTACGTAAGATGTGTTGGAACGTGTGTTGTTCAGAATAGTGAAAAAAATAAAATATGAGGGGAGAACAAAGCGGTTGACATTTTGAACGGAACACAATCGATGGAAGAACGGTGCAACGTTTTACCACAGAGTAGAAAAGTGCACAGAGACGAAACGCCCCGCGGTGTGGCATTTACTTTGATGTGAGCATACGAATTTTCTGATTGGCTGGGCGTATCTTTAGGAACGGGTCTTGCGTCTGAGTGGCTACTTCGTCCAGCATTGAGTTCCCTATTGACTGGGCTGCTGGCTGGCGAGTAGGTTACCAAGCACTGATTGGCGAACGGCGTTCCGAAATGTTGCTGGCTGGTGNGACTGGGCTGCTGGCTGGCGAGTAGGTTACCAAGCACTGATTGGCGAACGGCGTTCCGAAATGTTGCTGGCTGGTGACGCCATTTTGCTGGCTTGTACGGTTGAGTTCGCGGAATGACCGGCTATTTCACCTCTATTTTTAAATACCCTGTAGATGTATTTTCTCTTCGATGCAGATCTGTTAACTGAGCACTTTCGGAATCAACCTTTGAAAAATGCCACTNCCTGTAGATGTATTTTCTCTTCGATGCAGATCTGTTAACTGAGCACTTTCGGAATCAACCTTTGAAAAATGCCACTGCCTCTACCTGCTTATACTTTAACGGGCACACTGAGGAACACGATCTTGGTAAAGTTGGCAACGACGGTGGGAGATTAGTTCCATGTCGTAACGTTGAATTAAAAGTGTCAGGTAGATATTTCTAAATACTGAAATGGTTTCTTTTGCTTCTTTTTTTCATGAGTATAATAGTGTAAGAATTGGAATGTTTGTAATATATACTTGTATAAATTAATTTCGCAGTTTAGCGTGAGCAACGCATTAATGAAGTGACGAAGCCCATCGCAATNAATATATACTTGTATAAATTAATTTCGCAGTTTAGCGTGAGCAACGCATTAATGAAGTGACGAAGCCCATCGCAATATTAGTTTTACGCATTGCGGATGAATACACAACGTGCGTACATATTAAGCAATGCTTTCAAAAGTGCTCAGGTTACCGTAAACAGCGTATATCACAGCGTATTTCAGTGCGGGAATAATTTACACCAGCGGTTGCCGACTTCCTCTACTCCATCGCAGTAGCATAAAGTGTTGAATGAATCTTGAACGTTAGCCAACATTTCATGCGGTATTTTCGCTGTGGACCTCCGAGGCGTGGTTACCGTGCTTGCACCTGTGGGTGACCCATCATAACTGCGCACGCGCAGTTTCACCCACCGTTTTCCATCGTAGTAAGTATCTCGACCTNGTTACCGTGCTTGCACCTGTGGGTGACCCATCATAACTGCGCACGCGCAGTTTCACCCACCGTTTTCCATCGTAGTAAGTATCTCGACCTGAGAGGTCTTCCCGCCCGTAGAGGATAAATGGCATGGATTTGGGCGGCTCTTAACATCGAGGTCTTGAGAGCCGGTGAGGGTGGAGCGAGGTGCGTATGGAGCAGTGCCAGAATGAAAGGGCGGGGAAACGGGAGATCTCCGAGAAAACCCACCGTCCAACGAAAATCCGGGAGTGACCCGGCCGGGGATTGAACCCGGCTCGCTTTGTTGGGAGGCGAGCAGTCTAACCGCTCGTCCACCATGGCCCCTAAGGCAGTTGTTAAGTAACGCTTGGATTAAACTTTTGGTGAAACCGGCCATAGGACTGATGGAAACTATTGACTGAGAGCATAGCTAATTTTATCTTTAATTTTTTTTTTACAGTGGTTTCATTGTATAATATTGTGGCAACCTGTCGTACCTTGTGTTAAATGTAACGCAATATACAAATATCAGTTCGTTTATAGCATTCAGTGTTTATCACCACTACTGTAAAATTAAACACGTTAAAGACTTTGTTGTGGGCCTATTATTATTTCTTAGTATCAAGGAGACTGTGGTTGTGTAGTGGTCAGACCACTCGCCTCGCACCTAGGAGAACCGCTTTCGATTCCCGTATTTTCGCATGTGAGAATCGTGCCGAACTATCCCGCTGGTCGGCGGGTTTTATCGAGGATCTCCCGTTTCCCCCGCCCGTGCATTCCGGCGCTGCTGCATACTCACCTCACTTCACCTCCATCGGCTCTAAAGACATCGATGTTAAGAGCCGTCGAAATCTCTCCACTTTACTCCACTCGTCGTACCAGTGAATAATGACTGTTTACTGGCATATTTCTTCTGCCACCCATGCAGAATTATGAAAGAAACCGGTTATCACATGAAATTTATTACTGAATTTCTTTGCCTTTTTATTAATACGTGATTTACGTGATAAACGAGAAGGAAATTCAATTATCCGTAATTTATGAAAATAAGCGATATTTCATCGTACGTGTTCTTAATATTGTGGGTACATTGCAAAAAATATATAGGCTATGCTAAACGAATCCTCTCAGGAGGTAATCAGTTACCTACACTCGGGAGGATCTTCCAGCGAGCAGCGAACTGGCTAGATTCCAATTGTCTTTAGGTGTTTGGCTCGGACCCAAGCTAACTGCCTCGGCTAAGTGCGTAGTGACGTGCTAAACATCCACGAAGAAATGATCATTTTTTTCAGGAATATTTATGGAACAACGTGGAATATTTACGTCACGTGACACATCGTCTTAGCATGCGATGTCACTCCGTTTTACTCCCTTAAAATCTCGTCCAGCCTTCACGAGCGCTCACCGGCAACTGCCATTTATATTACTTAGAAATTTAACAGTAAAATTCTATGTTAAAGAGCGTTCCAGAAGTTAAAATTATTTTGTATTTGTTTAGCATGTGGCTTACTTTTTGGTTGGAATATAAAATAACTACAAGAAAAAAAGTGGGACAGTGGAAAAAAAAAATAACGTTTCACAAAAGAATGAAAAAAGTTATGGGAATATTAAATTTGTATGTTTTCGTACAAATCTCAAAGTAGTACAAAAGTGATACGTCTGACTATTGCGAAAAACCGATGTTCATGTTATCAAAATGACTTGAAAAACATTTCTGTGAAATTTGTTATGCAGTTCGCCNTATTGCGAAAAACCGATGTTCATGTTATCAAAATGACTTGAAAAACATTTCTGTGAAATTTGTTATGCAGTTCGCCCATATTTCAATTTTTACTTTTGAGATAAAATTTAAAGTGAAAATAAACGTAAGTTAAAACCTTGCCGCAGGCGTACCAAGTGTTGTATTTCAAAGTAATTGCTATTAATGTGATTTCAATGAACACTTTGCTGAAACCAAACCTTGTGTTAAAATAACTTTTTGAGATTTAAGTAAATCAAAATTTTAAGTAACAATTATTTTATTTATGCTAAAAAAAAGTTCAATTTTATTTTTAAAATGATTTGGTACTTTTATTAAGTTATAATTGACATAGTATCACTCAAAACCTGAAAAAAAAAAAAATTTGGCACTTGAACCGCCTTAGGGGTTTATCTAGCCAGCGCTTGAATATCGTTGCAAAGTTTTTAAAATACACGTTTATGTTTTTCATGAAACTATTAAACCGGCGTCTAGTGTGCTGATCTACGGAAAGAACACACACTTTCAGACGAGGCCTGTTGAGCGCTTTCAAGACGTCACGCACATTAGAAGCACTCCAATATAGCTATAAAAAAAAAACAGCTTTTCTAAACCAACGTATCTCAATGTAATACAGGTCAGATACACACTTATGTATTCGAGAGCCTTGCATTGAGATTTTCTGCAAACCTCCCGCTAATAAGATTATAGGATCACTGCTGGAAGTCTCGTAGGTACAGGCAGCACGACGAGAAAACGGCACACCGTTCCAGAGCCTTGCGCGTAGCGGCGATGGCACTCTTGATGCACGTGGCTGTACATGTAGCTCCTCGGCTTCTCTGCCTCAAAGCTGCAGAAGAAGACGGACCCCTTAAGTGAAGCACTTCAATTTCGTACGAGTGTAAAATGTGCGGATTTGTCGTGTCTAACACATTGTAAACTATTGATGACGAATGAAGTTAAGAATAAAACAATTTACGCAGTTTTTTACGTGTAAAATAACATTTAGTAACCCTAATACACTCGTATATGCTCCCGCATCACTTTTATTCGTCATTATTTACTCGGCAGTGCCTCAGGACCGGCCGAAGAAATTGTTAATCCTAGCGATATTATAGCGCTCATTTTCTGTTTAAGTACGAAGATAACTCGGTTGGCTTTGGGAGATTTATATCGGGGAGCCATGTTTGAAAGAAGAAGCAACGAGAGCATTATTTAATGAATGAAATATGAAGAAATTTTAAGTCTACGTACTTTGAAGTTGGTTCAAAAGTTCATTTTGTTTTACGTAGAAGGAACGGTAACTGAAGACAGACCGAAGGCCACTCTGATATTCCTTTCCTGAAGTTTATTTATACTGCAGGAATATGCCAGCACGCAATACAATTTAAACACGTGTTTTGCTGCAAAAAACCTTTTTAGCTGGCTGTGGTGTGTTGCAAGTAAATATTTCGGTAACTTGCATTTGAATCACCTACGAGATTTGGGAGTAACAACTTATTCTAGATACTTACATGATTTTCTGATTTTCACATAGTGTTAACAACTTCAGCAAGCCATTATCTGCCATTGTAAAGGTGTATGAATTTCACGTACTCTGTACAAAACTTTTGTTTAGTTACAACTGTTTGTCTAGTAAGTCTGATCAAAAACATTGATAAAGCGAAATATAGTAAATACTAAATAAAGTGGTTTTGTCTTGTCTACAAACTTGCCGTTTGAATTTGAGTTCGACTCCAGGATTTTGAGAATTGTTGTCTGTAACATTGAACAATTTAGTTTAGGGAAAACAAGCCTTTCTCTTTGCAACATTTCGGCGTTAAATAGGTTGTAAAAAAGTAACATAAATACTATGAAACCGAAAAGAGTTAGCATTTGCTCGAGCTATTAACTAGCTTACACGATAATTGCTATTTTTATTGTTATGTCACCTAATAAAATTCTCAACAGTGATATAATTACTCCTGATAATTCGTAGGAGTTAGAAATGGCCACTGATAGTTACAAGAGTAAACAAATGGAACACTGAGGCAGTGAAATAAACATAGTTCTAATGAAAATCACAAAATAATTACTTTTTTTTGTTTACACAAAATTGAAAAGAATAATCGAAGATTTATTTCTTACTGTGATAAAAATTCTTGAGAAAGTGTTTGGTTTACAGGGACATAAAAATTTGTACGCCATCTGCAGTTACTTTTTTATTTTTTATTTTATTTTAAATATAAGCTTTCTCGCTCTGTTCTTATCACTGAGACGCATAGCCGGTACGCTTAGCTGCTAAGGCAACTCGTTACTTCAACTGTTTGAGCAGGCGACTGGCTAGAATGAAACAAGCTATGTGCTCTCTGGTGAAGCCCGACTACGGTGGTAAAGTAAATATCAGTCCTCTGGGACGCCACCGCTTCTACAAAACGAAGCTTAGCGAGGTGGGGAAGTTCGAAACGGAGGGCGTAAAGTGTGCATTTATCCCAGCTTAGGAACGTCTTGGGCCAATCAGAGGGAAGTGGTGTTGGTGTTTGTTTTTCGGAGTTTCTCGATACACCACACCCTTCGGCAGCACACGTTGCTTCGCGATTTGTGTCGTTAGCAGCGCAAATCTATTACACTTAACGGACACTGTTAATCTGGTTCTGCAAAGTCGGTAGCGAATACAGAAAAGTCGATGTATCTTAACCCCTTATTGGCAGTTTATAAATTTTTTTAGTTGGTGACGTTTAAGTCGGTTTATTTTTCATTTATACGCGTTAGGCTAAAAATCGGCTCACAGTGGTAACGCATTTATTTTTACATGCGATCAGTGAATGCATAACTAACAGAAATATTCAACTGAACAGGTCTTCGAACATTTTTCTTTAAATCGCCGAGTCATCAAAACTTGCGTGAAAGAATTGTTAAACCGAGAGCGAAGTGGCTGGCGCATTGGTGACATAATCGATTTGGATCGACGACGGTCGATACCCACTCCGGGCATCCTCGTCGTGGTTTAGCAAACTTTTTCGAAAGGTTCCTTGACATAAGTCGTGGCCGATTCCTTCCCCGATCATGACTGTTCTAGCACCTTGTTGTACCGCCAATAACCCCGCTGCCGACGAAATTTCTAAGCCCTGTAACTAATTACTTTACTCTAAGCGTAAGTATTCAAGCAATTTTGACTAGGTCCTCAAAAACGTGGACTGCATGCTTTCTTTCTTTTTTCATTTATGTAGAGAGCAGAAGGAATTTTCCACCAGATGTTATTGTAGTGGGCAGTTTCTGACATAGGATGTATTATTTTTGATGGCGCTACATTTAGAAATGGAAGAAGACTGAAGCTATCACTTGGCCAATTGAGTGCCTTACAGTCAGTACTCCAGCACACTATATTCAGTTTCTAATCTGCATTAATTTGAGCGTATACGCCTTATAAGACTGCGGTACGTTCAATACGTGACAGCACCTAAGCGACAGCTCTGAAAGTAGCTGTGTTTACATCTGTTTCCTCGGTAACGTAAGCGTAACGATACGTCAGAACTCACGTTTAGAAACACAATTTTAGCTGAATGTCCACGCTTCTCCAGAATGTAAACACTGTGGGTAGATAGTGACTATAGTCGGTTCACGACTGGAAGAAACTTTTGAAAATCAACCTTTGAAAAAACACACTAGCCGTTAGCTACATNAAAAAAAAAACAGCTTTTCTAAACCAACGTATCTCAATGTAATACAGGTCAGATACACACTTATGTATTCGAGAGCCTTGCATTGAGATTTTCTGCAAACCTCCCGCTAATAAGATTATAGGATCACTGCTGGAAGTCTCGTAGGTACAGGCAGCACGACGAGAAAACGGCACACCGTTCCAGAGCCTTGCGCGTAGCGGCGATGGCACTCTTGATGCACGTGGCTGTACATGTAGCTCCTCGGCTTCTCTGCCTCAAAGCTGCAGAAGAAGACGGACCCCTTAAGTGAAGCACTTCAATTTCGTACGAGTGTAAAATGTGCGGATTTGTCGTGTCTAACACATTGTAAACTATTGATGACGAATGAAGTTAAGAATAAAACAATTTACGCAGTTTTTTACGTGTAAAATAACATTTAGTAACCCTAATACACTCGTATATGCTCCCGCATCACTTTTATTCGTCATTATTTACTCGGCAGTGCNATAACATTTAGTAACCCTAATACACTCGTATATGCTCCCGCATCACTTTTATTCGTCATTATTTACTCGGCAGTGCCTCAGGATCGGCCAAAGAAATTGTTAATCCTAGCGATATTATAGCGCTCATTTTCTGTTTAAGTACGAAGATAACTCGGTTGGCTTTGGGAGATTTATATCGGGGAGCCATGTTTGAAAGAAGAAGCAACGAGAGCATTATTTAATGAATGAAATATGAAGAAATTTTAAGTCTGCGTACTTTGAAGTTGGTTCAAAAGTTCATTTTGTTTTACGTAGAAGGAACGGTAACTGAAGACAGACCGAAGGCCACTCTGATATTCCTTTCCTGAAGTTTATTTATACTGCAGGAATATGCNAAACGGTAACTGAAGACAGACCGAAGGCCACTCTGATATTCCTTTCCTGAAGTTTATTTATACTGCAGGAATATGCCAACACGCAATACAATTTAAACATGTGTTTTGCTGCAAAAAACCTTTTTAGCTGGCTGTGGTGTGTTGCAAGTAAATATTTCGGTAACTTGCATTTGAATCACCTACGAGATTTGGGAGTAACAACTTATTCTAGATACTTACATGATTTTCTGATTTTCACATAGTGTTAACAACTTCAGCAAGCCATTATCTGCCATTGTAAAGGTGTATGAATTTCACGTACTCTGTACAAAACTTTTGTTTAGTNCAACTTCAGCAAGCCATTATCTGCCATTGTAAAGGTGTATGAATTTCACGTACTCTGTACAAAACTTTTGTTTAGTTACAACTGTTTGTCTAGTAAGTCTGATCAAAAACATTGATAAAGCGAAATATAGTAAATACTAAATAAAGTGGTTTTGTCTTGTCTACAAACTTGCCGTTTGAATTTGAGTTCGACTCCAGGATTTTGAGAATTGTTGTCTGTAACATTGAACAATTTAGTTTAGGGAAAACAAGCCTTTCTCTTTGCAACATTTCGGCGTTAAATAGGTTGTAAAAAAGTAACATAAATACTATGAAACCGAAAAGAGTTAGCATTTGCTCGAGCTATTAACTAGCTTACACGATAATTGCTATTTTTATTGTTATGTCACCTAATAAAATTCTCAACAGTGATATAATTACTCCTGATAATTCGTAGGAGTTAGAAATGGCCACTGATAGTTACAAGAGTAAACAAATGGAACACTGAGGCAGTGAAATAAACATAGTTCTAATGAAAATCACAAAATAATTACTTTTTTTTGTTTACACAAAATTGAAAAGAATAATCGAAGATTTATTTCTTACTGTGATAAAAATTCTTGAGAAAGTGTTTGGTTTACAGGGACATAAAAATTTGTACGCCATCTGCAGTTACTTTTTTATTTTTTATTTTATTTTAAATATAAGCTTTCTCGCTCTGTTCTTATCACTGAGACGCATAGCCGGTACGCTTAGCTGCTAAGGCAACTCGTTACTTCAACTGTTTGAGCAGGCGACTGGCTAGAATGAAACAAGCTATGTGCTCTCTGGTGAAGCCCGACTACGGTGGTAAAGTAAATATCAGTCCTCNAGCAGGCGACTGGCTAGAATGAAACAAGCTATGTGCTCTCTGGTGAAGCCCGACTACGGTGGTAAAGTAAATATCAGTCCTTTGGGACGCCACCGCTTCTACAAAACGAAGCTTAGCGAGGTGGGGAAGTTCGAAACGGAGGGCGTAAAGTGTGCATTTATCCCAGCTTAGGAACGTCTTGGGCCAATCAGAGGGAAGTGGTGTTGGTGTTTGTTTTTCGGAGTTTCTCGATACACCAGACCCTTCGGCAGTACACGTTGCTTCGCGATTTGTGTCGTTCGCAGCGCAAATCTATTACACTTAACGGACACTGTTGATCTGGTTCTGCAAAGTCGGTAGCGAATACAGAAAAGTCGATGTATCTTAACCCCTTATTGGCAGTTTATTAATTTTTTTAGTTGGTGACGTTTAAGTCGGTTTATTTTTCTTTTATACACGTTAGGCTAAAAATCGGCTCACAGTGGTAACGCATTTATTTTTACATGCGATCAGTGAATGCATAACTAACAAAAATATTCAACTGAGCAGGTCTTCGAACAGTTTTCTTTAAATCGCCGAGTCATCAAAACGTGCGTGAAAGAACTGTTAAACCGAGAGCGAAGTGGCTGGCGCATTGGTGACATAATCGATTTGCATCGACGACGGTCGATTCCCACTCCGGCCATCCTCATCGTGGTTTAGCAAACTTTTTCGAAAGGTTCTTTAACATTAGTCGTGGCCGATTCCTTCCCCGATCATGACTGTTCTGGCACCTTGTTGTACCGCCAATAACCCCGCTGCCGACGAAATTTTAAGCCCTGTAACTAATTACTTTACTCCAAGCGTAAGTATTCAAGCAATTTTGACGAGGTTCTCAAAAACGTAGACTGTTTGCTTTCTTTCTTTTTTCTTTTATGTAGTGAGCAGAAGGAATTTTCCACCAGATATTATTGTAGTGGGCAGTTTCTGACATAGGATGTATTATTTTTGATGGCGCTACATTGAAAAATGGAAGAAGACTGAAACTATCACTTGGCCAATTGAGTGCCTTACAGTCAGTACTCCAGCACACTAAATTCAGTTTCTAATTTGCATTAATTTGAGCGTATACGCCTTATAAGACTACGGTACGTTCAATATGTGACAGCACCTAAGCGACAGCTCTGAAAGTAGCTGCGTTTATATCTGTTTCCTTGGCAACGTAAGCGTAACGCTACGTCGGAACTCACGTTTAGAAACACAATTTTAGCTGAATGTCCACGCTGCTCCAGAATGTAAACACTGTGGGTAGATAGCGACTAGTGAGTTAGTAGCAGACTAAATAATGTGAAAGACGAGTGGGCCGTATTCCCAATTTAAAATCTATTTCAGGAACGTGAAAATATACCTACATCAAACAAAAATGATACCTTGAGCATCATGGAAGGATGTTCACAGTGGTGTATTTGATATATGCAGACGAGTGGGCCGTATTCCCAATTTAAAATCTATTTCAGGAACGTGAAAATATACCTACATCAAACAAAAATGATACCTTGAGCATCATGGAAGGATGTTCACAGTGGTGTATTTGATATATGCAGACGAGTGGGCCGTATTCCCAATTTAAAATCTATTTCAGGAACGTGAAAATATACCTACATCAAACAAAAATGATACCTTGAGCATCATGGAAGGATGTTCACAGTGGTGTATTTGATATATGCAGACGAGTGGGCCGTATTCCCAATTTAAAATCTATTTCAGGAACGTGAAAATATACCTACATCAAACAAAAATGATACCTTGAGCATCATGGAAGGATGTTCACAGTGGTGTATTTGATATATGCAGACGAGTGGGCCGTATTCCCAATTTAAAATCTATTTCAGGAACGTGAAAATATACCTACATCAAACAAAAATGATACCTTGAGCATCATGGAAGGATGTTCACAGTAGTGTATTTGATATATGCAGACGAGTGGGCCGTATTCCCAATTTAAAATCTATTTCAGGAACGTGAAAATATACCTACATCAAACAAAAATGATACCTTGAGCATCACGGAAGGTTGTTCACACTAATAGATTTGATATATGCATCTTTAAACTTCCGGGAAATTATTTCACAAGACGCTTAACAAATATTAATTTTTTGTAATATTTCAGGATTTGCTCAAGAAATTTACACTAGTCTTCTTAGCCTTCCAAAAGTGCTACGATTGGCTACCTATATTTATGAAATAAAAAAAATTCACGCAACGACATTCTAAATGACGGCTTCGTAAATATTTTAGGGTGATTCGGCATATTTAAAGAACCTTTTAATTAATTTGAACTAATCTTGAGTTACTTGTAGAAACTGTTTAAGTAATATAATTTATATAATATCTACTAGAATCTTTCCTCTGCCGTTTTGAGAAAAAGCGTTATATGCAAAATAATATATATTTTCTATATTCGTTCTTCAAACGATATCACCAAAATTTGATATAAAAGTAGCACTAACCAGTGAATTTAATTTGCACATAAACATCTTCGTTAATCCGCGAATATTAAAGGTACCGTTAACTGAAAAATTATGCTTTTATTCACTGAATAGCCAAAAAAAAAAAAAAAACTGGTATAGGCGTGCGTATGAAAATAACATATGTATGTAACCAATCATAGTAACGCAATGCGGTCGGCAGCTAGATCGGTTACTGCTGCTACAATGGCAGGTTATCAAGATTTAAGTGAGTTTGAACGTGGTGTTATAGTCGGTGCACGAGAGATGGGATATAGCATCTACGAGGTAGCGATAACATTTGGATTTTCGCGTAGGTCCATTTCACGAGTATACCGTGAATATCGGGAATGCGGAAAAACATCACATCTTCGACATCACTGCGGCCGGAAAAATACCGTGAAAAAACGAGACAAACAACGACTGACGAGAATCATCAGACGTGACAGACGTGCAACCCTTTCTCAAACTGGCACAGATTGGATTTGTGGACTACCCTGCGGAATTCATGGTGTAAATTGCCTCCTGCATACTTTCAGACATTAGTCGAGTCCATGCAACGTCGTCTTGTGGCACTTCTGNAGGACATCGTAATCGATGAAATTGCAGTCATAATCTTTTAAGAAAACAATTGTGTATTAATGCATTTCCCCAACGCCGCTGTTCTACAACCATTGTCTTTTAGTTATTGTAAATTATCAGTGTCATATTTTTCACTTTCAGTGCTACATAACCAACCTAATTTGCATAATTTAAAAAGGATCATAATTCAGTTACTGGGTTAACTACAGCTACTGATACCAAAAACATACAAGGGTTTGTTTACAAATGATGTGTGGCAATGTGATATGCTCTGCCGTGCGTTAGTTTAGGTTAGTTTAATAGGTGGCAGNGTGATATGCTCTGCCGTGTGTTAGTTTAGGTTAGTTTAATAGGTGGCAGGTATTGGTTACTATATAACCCTACAATCCTAGGTTAGTTTAAAAATGTAAAATAATGATTCACTCATCGTGGGGTTAGGTTCTGTTAGGTTAGGTAGGCACATATTACGAAATTAGTCGGACGTTAATGCCCCTCGTATATGCGTGTTTTGCATCATTAGCAGAGTGGAAATATAAGATTTTCAATTAATTATTTTTATTTTTACAGGAAACCCTATAAACTTAATAATTACCAAAATAAAACGTTAAAAATACACGTAGACAACGTTCAAAGACGTTATCAAGTTATTAACAAATTTTCTTTATGTTCTTGTAAACACATTTCTCAGGCCAACATAATTGATCTTAACACACACAACTTGCAAACGCAATGGTTAATACTACAGATATTTTAACATACCTTAGCACTGTGGATCTGGAGAGTTTCAACATTTCTGCCGCTCTTTCCGCGACGTTGCAGGGTTTCATTTCCCCTCGTATAATTTGTGAATACAACGATTCGGTGAGGTTAATGATGTCCTGTTGGCGTCGGTGACTTCTCTTTTATTCACCTTGCTAGAACTCATGACTGCACACAAAAACTACCGCAACATACAACGTAAAATACAGTAAATAAAATTTTAAGCAAACCTGAAATAAATTTGAAAAATATTAAACACGTTAGAACGCACTATGAGTAATCTCTTATACAGATTTCAAAAGCAAAAGGAATCTGTACGAGAAGGTTAGCACAAATTAAAGTCATACGTTATGAAAAATCAAATAATAAAGAGCTGATATTAGTATAAAAAAACCGATAAATGAAATATTAGGTTAAACAAGAATCGCACAAATTCTCTACAGCACGGCCATCCGGGGGCTTATGAGAGATTGGCGTTGCCATGTTAATGTTGTTGGATGGACTCCTTGAATGTTGACACATTTCATTGCAAAGTATTGTGTCTATAATATGTAATCAAAGTGAAAGTTTTTCTCCCCCACCCAATCCCCCAGTCAAAATCAAATCTATACACACACACAGAGAGAGAGAGAGAGAGAGAGAGAGAGAGAGAGAGAGAGAGAGAGACAGACAGACACGCACACAAAACATCTCATTTTTAATACTCACATTTTGGGTTTATATAATGAAATGTTTTTTCGTTTGCTTCACATATTCTTTAGTGTGAAATTCTCAAGATTAAAAACTTTACGCTTGTGGAATATCCATTAATAATAAATACATTACTTTTATGATGAATACGTGCATGTACGAACACACGCGTAACACACACACAGTGGAATGTAAACATTGCCATGTGACTGCCACATGGCAATGTTTGTTTACCCTTTGGCAGAACGATACGAAATGGGCTTGAAAGTAGATCTTTAGCAGGGCTTCAAGAAAGTCTCTTCCAGTCATGAACTGACTATAGTGAGTTAGTAGCAGACTAAATAATGTGAAAGACGGGTGGGCCGTACTCCCAATTTAAAATCTATTTCAGGAACGTGAAAATATACCTACATCAAACAAAAATGATACCTTGAGCATCATGGAAGGATGTTCACAGTAGTGTATTTGATATATGCAGACGAGTGGGCCGTATTCCCAATTTAAAATCAATTTTAGGAACGTGAAAATATACCCACATCAAACAAAAATAATACATTGAGCATCATGGATGTTCACAGTAGTAGATTTGATATGTGCATAATTTAGTTTCTGGGAAATTATTTCACAAGACACTTAACAAATGTAAATTTTTTTGTAATATTTCAGGATTTGCTCAAGGAATTTACACCAGTCTTAGCCTTCAAATAGTGCTACGATTGGCTACCTACATTTATGAAATTTAAAAAATTCAGACAACGACATTCAAAATGACGGCTTCATAAATATTTTAGGGTGATTCGGCATATCTAAAGAACATTTTAATTAATTTGAACTAATCTTGAGTTACTAGTAGAAACTGTTTAAGTAATTTACTTTATATAATATCTACTAAAATCTTTCCTCTGCCGTTTTGAGAGAAAGCGTTATCTGCCAAATAATATATTTTTTCTATATTTGTTCTTCAATTGAAATCACCAAAATTTGATATAAAAGTAGCACAAACCAGTGAATTTAAATTACACATAAATATCTTCCTTAAAATTATACTTTTATATTTCAGGAACTATTCCATCTAATTTTTTCGATTAGTTTACGTGAAGTGCCATAATATAAACTAATATTTAAAAGTATTGACAGAGCAGTGTGTGTATTTTCAAAAGGGTGGCCTTGCTATATTTTTAACAAGGTATGCTAGATCTTTGGAACATTAAGACCTATTTAAACCACTCTGGCTATTCTAACGATAAAAACCAAGAAAAAAATATTATTTAAAAGTAAATATTCTCTTCCGCCTGCCATATTAAGATAGAGTTACCAAAATTTTAATTTTTGTATGTTTTCCCCAGATATTTTTAAGCTTATTCTCTCAAAAACCGTATTCAAATAATTAAAAAATAACTTAACAAGTAGGCTTGGTTTTGTTAGCAGATATTGTACATAAGTAAGCCCCTTTAAATTTTCTGGATTTTATTATCATAAATCAGAAGCAGCTTAGCTGATTTTAAGCAAATTATTTTATTCAGAGAGTTCCTAATATGTGAATGCAATTTATACCATTATTTCTTTATATACCTCTCTATGTAAACAACAAATTTATTTTTTAAGAACATTTTTCTTGCATGTTTGTTTCTTCAACTCTTATACCATTTTACCTACTCCGGTTAGATTTTACGTATAGGAGATATTTTTATTATGGTCAATATTTGTTGATATACACTAGCGCTTCATCTAGAACACTTAAGAAAATATTTCGTTAACAAATATCGTACTATTATAATATTTAATTTTGACGTGACAACGTCTTAAATTAGGTTGCGGCTGGGAGTCACTTATGAAAAAGTGTAACGCTCGGTAACGTTACGATGAGTCACCGAACGAGAGAGAGGCCCGCCGAATGCCTTGCGTCTCTCTCCCACTCAACTATGATCGGTCTGCCGCGCGCGCAGCACTACGTTGTCACGTAAAATCTTCGCCCGTAAAACCGACTTTACAGGCAACCATTTTTTTTTAAGCATGTAACATTTGATAATGCGAATTATCAAGTCTTTTGGAAAAATATTTTCTGGTCTCACAATAAATATAACAATACATGTTAATAGGTTGTATATGCACAAGGGAAGTAAGCTTTCTGCATACATCAGTAATTGTTTTTTCTATTACCTACGTATTATCTGTTTTAATCAGGTTCTTAGAAATAAGTTAAACTGAATTTTTGTTATTTTTACGTTTTCACGTGTATTTAATTATCCTACTTTTTCAACTGTCGCCCTTCTCAATTGTGTTATTCGCAGGATAATATAGCCTATTTTACGTGTTACTATTAATTTTTGAACCTAACTGTTGGGAGACGATTAAGCATGTCCAGTTTATTGAACTATTGGATTTTCCTTTTCGTTTTACCATCCATCGTATCTTATTTGCGCGTCCTTGTCTTACTCCGGAGAGTTTTGAGCACTTAAGTATACCCCTTACTCTTAAATTCACCAAATCTGGAAAATAAATTTGTCTACTATATTATTATTTCAGTATAGTGTTAAGTTGGATCGCTGGTTTCATTTAATGCAAGTTATTAAGTCAAGCGATTTCCGAACAAGCTATGTTAAAGGGGATCTTCAGGCAGTCCACATTTGGCCATATCATATATTTGAGCATATTTAAGCACAACTTTTATGCTGGAAGGATAATGGGGAACGGCTTACATTTTGAATGGCATATAAATATATCCGTGGATAATCCGGGACTCGAAACCAAATTTCTTGATTTAAAGGTGGTACCTTAGTGACTTCTATCAAGTGGCTCGTTTTTACAGAACTGGAAACGTAGTGATCGATAAACACGTTCTGTTTTTGACCCCAGCAACCAAAGACTTATGTTGACTAATTTTTGTCTCCTGGGAATGTACCCAACATTGAGTCGAGGACTGCCCTCATAACTGTAAAAAAATCACATGTTTAAGCATTGACTCGAACGATTCTTGTCAGTAAGTTTTTCGCCACTCATGATTTTTTTTAAAAGGTGAATTTATTCTATTTGATTTAAAACTCAATTAGAAGACGCGTATTAATGCAAACACATTTCTATAACCTCATTCCAAGCAACTTCGGTTTGACAGTTTGATTGGAAAAAATAAAAGTTGAATGTTTGGACTGGGGAAGTTGGTTCCTGCGCAGCTGGAATGCGCAATCTGCCTTTTATTCCCTCGACACCATACATATTCTTGTACTTCTAAGTGTGGACGAAGATTAGGTGGAACAAAGCTTTCTGAATTAAGGGGTGTGGTAGACTGGGATGTAATCATAGACTTCTAGTCAAAGGGCGTCAGCCCTTCGACTAAGCCGTTGTAAAATATTCAGAGAACGTATCCCAACCGAAAATTAATTTATCTTTTATCACTCGAAAAGAGACTCGTTGAAATGAACGAACGATTATTGGATTAGGGCTAATAAATTCACTTTGCTCTATTGGAGGTATCTTTCCCTTCTCCAAAAGTCAACGTTCGTTTGAGAGTGTGGTCGCTTGAAAACTCAGATCAGTTGTGATGCCCGAGAGTCAGTCATCATAAGATACTGAGCACCTATTTCGTGGTCATATTCCTGCACATTAAACAATATAGCACAGGAAATTTGCTCAGTAGTGTGTTCACAACGCCATTTTTAACTATTGTGATGATATAAATCAGAAATTAAATTATGTGAACAGTCATGCAACCGTCTGTTAAGTTGTGCGTAAATTCTGGGTTTAATATTTCAGAACTTCGCACAAAACTTTTTAATGTACAACATTCTTTATTATGCCTTCTTTAATGCCAGTTGTAATGTAAATGTTCTAAATTAATTTTCTTCGACTACAAATTATAAATTCATTTGTTATGCCATGTACAGGAAAAAAAAGGAAAATCGAAGAATTAAAATTAACTCAGATTCAGCCTTTTACTCCTAAAACTCGAGCTAACAAATATNAAAAAAAAGGAAAATCGAAGAATTAAAATTAACTCAGATTCAGCCTTTTACTCCTAAAACTCGAGCTAACAAATATATTGTTAGTCTGTGAATTATAGTCACTGAAATGCCTAATCATAACATTATTTATAATATTGGCAATTTTAACTGATTTGTTGCAATTTTCGCAAATCCTGAACGTTACCTATCCGATAATCTTTAGAATATATTACGTTTTACTTACACCTTTTGCACGGTGCTATTTTGCACAACTCCAAGGTCATGCTAGCATTGAGTTGTGAAGTTATTTATTCACAGACAAGCTTATCTATAAACTTCTACCATGTTTCTTACTCGTATAAATGACAATATACATCATGTTTCTCTCATATTTATCGTGTTCTGAGCCATTAGCATATTGTCTACGTAAAAATTTCAGTAGGGTAAACATACGATTGAAAAATCTTTCGAAATGTCGACGGTCACAACTCGTAGTTTCATTCTCTATTTCTAATGATCTTCAGTAACCCGTGTGTCAGTTGTCAATAAATCTGACTCGTCAACAGAAACCAATATCGACATTGGTTGAGCCTGCATTTGACTGGATTCCATCATCGCTATTCTATACTATGAATATTGTTTAGAAATAAAAAATTGAAGCTATTCTTTGTTTGTGAAATTTCACCTCGGATGAGTGAAAAGTGTCCCACTAGAGTCACTAATACCACACCGATAATAACAGTTATAGAAACTTTGTGAAGTTACACTATTTTGAGTTTTTAGAATAACTTGCTCACCGCCACCGCGAATTGGGATAGATTCTCGGCGGGATAAAATTTGGATTTTCTCATCTGGGAAATGGAAATTACCGGTGGCTAGTGATTTTTCTCGAGGTTTTCCAATTTTCTTCACCATTGAACTCCGCTGTTGCCTCGTCTTAAGTTCTCTTAATTCCCGTAGGCGCCGCCGAGCTAATCTCTCACTCTTTCTCCGTACAGTCGGTGTTAGCTTATCGACTTAATTTTTCAACTGGTAGCAGCGCACAGATGATAATTATTTACTCTGCCTTATACTGTACAACTGCAGCGAACATAGTTTTAAATAACAGTGAATATAATAGTCAGGGCCGAGCAAGTTGGCGCTGTGGTTAAACTTCGGACACCCACTCGGGAGGACTTGGGTTCGAATCCGTATCCTGCCGTCCTCATTTGTGTTTCCCGCGGGTCTTTGAAATCACTCCAGGTGGATGCTGGGATGGTTCCTCTCTACGTAACATGGCCGATTCCTTCCCCGTTCCTGCTTCTCTGACGAACTTGCTCCGTCTCTACTGACCTCGCTGTCGGCGAGACTTTAAGCTCTATCTACCTACCAGGTTCAGAGTTCCTGTTCTTTTGACAGCCTGCTTGACAGTTAAATATGCCCTCGCTTGTGACCAGTGCCAAGTCTGCTGCAACGCAAGTTTTAACACTTTGAGGTCAGCAGACATTTACAAGACAAGTTAGAGGTGAGTTACTTATATACACCACTGCATGAGCACCAGTTCTATTGACCTCTGTGTCCGTTATAGTGGCCAACATGACAATGGATACGCTTGCCGTGCTCTACAACGTTCATTATTGGCTGGTCAACAGCCACTAAGGCGCTGAGTTGATTTTGTTTAAGATGTTTNCCTCTGTGTCCGTTATAGTGGCCAACATGACAATGGATACGCTTGCCGTGCTCTACAACGTTCATTATTGGCTGGTCAACAGCCACTAAGGCGCTGAGTTGATTTTGTTTAAGATGTTTTACATTCACACCTGTCCTTTTGTGGAGATGTAACAAAAATGTGTCTGTAGTCAGGAAAGTTGTCGTTACTCAGCTGTAGAGTTGTTGTAAGATCCTGTTAAACACAGGCAGTACAACGACTGCATGAGAATGCTAGTTTTCTTCTCCAAGGACAAAGAAATGTTCACAAATTTTTGCTCGAGCTACACTCGAGCGTAGTCCTTAAAGTGTTAATGAAGGCGTCGAAGAAATGTTACCTTTTCAAATGTCTGGCGGGTAGGTGACTGAAGCACAGTAACCGCCAATTATGATATTGGCTGGGTACTGAACTTGTAGCGTTCAACTTACCTACAGTTGAACAGAAAATACGTCAAGTAGGCTATCTCTCAATGATGTCGATATAATGTAGCGCGTATTCATATAGTACACAAATGCACAGATACGAAATGGCGCGGTGGTTCCTTTGATGAGGGGGTACCTGTACTCTGATTGGCTGCGCGCGGCTCTGGGAACGGGCCTTGTGTCTGATTGGCTACTACTGCGTGCTGCGAACATTTTCCTGGGCTGCCCGCGGACGAGTACGTTACCTGGCGCCGAATGGCGAACGGCTCCAACATGTTGCTGGCAAGTGACGCCATTTTGCTAGCGTGTGCGGCTGGGGTTTGCGGATTAAGTGACTGTTTCGCCCATGGACTAAAGATGAGGTAGACCGATCTCGCTGGCTGCACACAACCAATCTCCTTGTCCCAACATTGGAACTGCTTTTCTGCCAACACGTATAGCGAAAACGGCATGGTTTGGATTTTAGGTTAGAAAACTGATTTATAAACAAATTCTTTGAGATGTGTGTTTACTTCCTCTAACCAATTTGTAACATAGTTTGATTAAATTAAAACTGGTAAAAGTATTTTATTCATATGNGTGTGTTTACTTCCTCTAACCAATTTGTAACATAGTTTGATTAAATTAAAACTGGTAAAAGTATTTTATTCATATGATAGTGCTTGTCATTTAGAAATTAAGATATAAACAAACACTTTCATCACTATTGACCACGTGACTTTGAAAANCACTTTCATCACTATTGACCACGTGACTTTGAAAATTGTGTATGATTGGGGTAGGTCAATGTTGGGTACATGCGCAGAAGATGAATAAGAGGTATACCTCATATTTAGTCTATGGTTTCACCTCCGTAAATTTCAGTACGTAATCCGTGGCCGTGTGGTGCATGCAAGAGTTAATAGTAAGATCAAAAGATTACTTTCTTGTGGCGCCAATGTAAAAAAAAATTAAAAGCGATAGTCAAGGTGTTAGCCACCTTATTAAAGACATCAGGAAAGTGTTTCCTAAAGCGGTGATAATAACCACGCAAGTAAATTCTCCCGCACTTATAAAGAACCGCAAAAGGCGGACCCCACAGCCGCGAGTACACTCAATTACCTATGCCTGTCTTTGCACGAGTTGCAGCATTCCCATAATAGGAATAAATGACACAGCCGATAAATTGCGCAGCTACTGCAATATAGAGAGAAGGAACGTCCGTAATATCCTGAAAAAAACTCGGAATGACTGGTAATTACTAAAATTGACTGCAACCTCGTGATTTATGTACGTTAAGACTTTCTCCAGCATGAAAAATTAAAAACCTGATACTCGGGTAACTGGATATTTTAGTGTGTATGTAGTTAAATGACACTGTGATGTGGAAAAAATTGAAAGCCNCCTGATACTCGGGTAACTGGATATTTTAGTGTGTATGTAGTTAAATGACACTGTGATGTGGAAAAAATTGAAAGCCGTATTTGGCAAGTAGCACGATGGGTAAGGTGACATTCCTCGAAGAACTGAGAATGGGGAACCTCGAAGGGTGGCCGCCAAATATTAATGGTAAGGAATTAATTTAATGCCCTCAAATGGCAAATGACAGAATGCAATGTAAAAAATAAATAAAATACATTTTTTTAATTCACATTTTTTATTGCCAGAAAACAATTGATCACAGCAGTAACATGCAGGAGCTGTAGGCTTCGGTCCGAGTATGAGCAAATTACATAGTTTTCAAAGATTGTCATTTGCTGCACAGGCTTACGTAATAAGCACTGACATAGCAGTATAGGATTTGAACAGAGGCTTTGGCATTTACGTGAGTTTGTAAAGTAACTTACTGATGTTGAGCTAAACAGTGGCTACCACTTAAAGAACTCANGCTTTGGCATTTACGTGAGTTTGTAAAGTAACTTACTGATGTTGAGCTAAACAGTGGCTACCACTTAAAGAACTCACAAATTTGACTGTACTGTTGCCTAGAATCTTTCTATATTATATTTTTACTCCGTGTGTTAAGTTTGGTGCTTCTATGAAGTGGTTATTTGCACACACACGTGATATATATTTATTACAATATTTTATAATGTAATTTGGACGNATGCTTCTATGAAGTGGTTATTTGCACACACACGTGATATATATTTATTACAATATTTTATAATGTAATTTGGACGGGCATATCCATTTACTCATAGTTTTTGTTATAGTAACGCATATTTACGGAATTGAATCCATACTATACTTCGTGTTCATTGCTTTATTGTACATATTTAATTTATATTTTTTCTACTGTTTAATTTCCCAGAATAGTAGGCTATATATGCTTAAGTTCTGAATCCAAACATTAGAAAAAGAGACGTAAATTCTTGTGTTATCAAAACCAGAATCTGCTTCATTGCAGGTTGCAGTGGATTTATATTGTAATTAACTGGATATGCACAACAGACTTTAAAACATTGCAAAAGATTGTACTCAATTAACTTACTTTCTGTGTACATTCTATTGTTCCTGAGTTACTGGCCCAATTAATAATGGTCATTGTTGCATGCTGGTCAACCCCACATTTGGTAGTATCTTTATGTCAGCACCCAGCACATAGTGGCAGCAAGAGGGCGAAGGATAACCAGATGTCTTCGTCGGTATCACATTAAGTGTGTTCAAGGACTTCATGACGCCGATTTCCCACCGCGAGTGAATTTTTGTACACCGCGTTTTGTGAGGGCAGCTTGTTCGATTTCTACGACAGCTACCAGTTATTTACGTGTCATTGTGCAGTTATTCCATATGCATCGTTTCAGTATTAAAGTTTGGGTGGAAATGCTTGGCGACTTATTAATATGACCTTTTATGTTACTTGTATGTTTGGCAGGCCCATCATACTGCAACATTTTGCAAAAACCGTTATATTTGCTACTCGAGTATGGTCCTCTGATTCTGGTACATCACTCGCAGTTCATACATGATGATGCGCCACAATATATCAGTCCAGAGGCCATAGTCTAACTGAATGACCATGGTCAATCACCTGGCCTGAACTCTCCTGATCTCAGTCAAGTGGACTATTTAGGTACCTGTGGAGGACATCTCGAGGCCAAGATTTATACAACACTCAAGACGGACAGTGCAGTGTTTCTTTAGCATATGGAACATGATTGCCGGAAGATCCGCCACACACCTGCGGAATTTGAACATGTTATGTGATATGTGCAGGTGTTAATTCTGTTGCAAGGTGGATATTTCGAACACTTTTTGTCATTTATGTTTTACTGGTGGTACACAGGCAGAGCTGCAGCTACGCGAGCAGGAGTGCATTCAATTAGGGTTATTAACAATTCCATCCGAATGTCGGAATGTCCGGATATCATGAATCATCCAACGTAAAACATNATTCAATTAGGGTTATTAACAATTCCATCCGAATGTCGGAATGTCCGGATATCATGAATCATCCAACGTAAAACATATACTTAGTCATATCAGCTCTTTATGTTGTTGACAGATCTACAGTCCTTACCCGAGTAACTTTTCACATTAGAAACGAACTTACATTGTTCATCGTTAACTGCTCCAAACCCGATGTCAGCGTTTATGAGTCTGTAACNTTCACATTAGAAACGAACTTACATTGTTCATCGTTAACTGCTCCAAACCCGATGTCAGCGTTTATGAGTCTGTAACTTCTGGTACAATTCGTGTTGTACTACAGCCACAGATTGCAGATGGGCCTACAAGAACGTGGAAGGGTGTTTGTACAAAGCCTGGCATGCAGCTTCAGATTCACTTCCTGTTACGCCATGTTGGAACATTTCGTCAAAATTTTGCTTCAAGACTGTCTCGCAGAACATATTTTTAGTTCGTGAATTTGTGTGTATGATTGTTACACCGGGCGTGTTATTGAAATTTTCAAACTATAGTAATGATTATAATTTGCTTTACAGTAATGTCTTTTGACATGAAGTAGCGGCAGTCGTTACCTAATCTACTAACGCCTACATTAACTGGGCACTGTTAGTTCCATGACAGTGATGGTGGGCACTGGCGAGTTTGGACGCTCGGCATCAACAAGGCACGATGATTCCACACTGATCTGCTATTGCAATCCACAGTACTAAGCAGACAGGACAACACGACATAGGTCCTCGATGGTCGTAATCAGCAAGAAGTCAAACTCACGCCGCGAGGACACGTAGAATAGTTGGCGGTTCGAGTCCTTCACCCGGCATGACAAAATTTCTCAACACCTTTTCGGTGGTTCGGAGCCGAGTGTAATCAAAAAATCTCATCATCTACCGCTCCTGTACATAACCGCACGACTTTTGACGGTACAGAAACTGGTCCTGAATCAGGAAAGGAAATTTTCCACATTTGGAAAAATCTTCGGGGATCCAACTCCGGATCACTGCACGCCCATTCAGGCGTCCTGCCTTCTGTACCAGATGGTTGGACTCGTAGAAGGAAAAAGGGTAGTGTGTGCATGCTGGCTGCACGATAACCATCTCCTGGGCTCCGAAACGGCGATGTAAAAAAATTTCTGGTAAACTTCCTAAACTGCAATGGAAGTTTTAACCTATACACTGAATGAAAATAATACCACACATCAACATGCAGATATAGGGATGTTCAGCGTCGCTACTATACAAAGTTGGGAACCTCCCTACGCATTTGACTGTTTCCTGAGCAAATGTAGGAACGCTANTTCAGCGTCGCTACTATACAAAGTTGGGAACCTCCCTACGCATTTGACTGTTTCCTGAGCAAATGTAGGAACGCTAAAATGAATGTGTAGGGGGAAAAATTACCATTCCCGCTTTTCCACTAAGAGTATACACTGTTATGGTAAATTTTCGANAAATGAATGTGTAGGGGGAAAAATTACCATTCCCGCTTTTCCACTAAGAGTATACACTGTTATGGTAAATTTTCGAATAATTTCTAGAGTGTGAGTGTAACCAATATAGCGGTCAAAACCATATTTCTTGAAAATATATTACATTTCCTCTTAAGCTATAGAGTTTTAAGGTAACAAATTATCTTTAAGTGTGTAGTATATATTTTAGGATTAAGTACGGTGTAAAAATACGTAAAATATTTTTGTATATCAAAGAAACACATTTATTTAAGGCTGTTTTGATTACAGAAATAAAATCGTGCACAAATTTAAAGAAAAGTTGAAGAAATATAGGCTCGCTGTTATTCAATTTCTTCTTCATACTTTTTTTTTGTTTTATGGCAATATAAGCTTTCTTTACAGCAAAGAAAATAATACTTTGAGCTTGTTTTGTCCATACAAAAGAAGTATTTCTGTGCGCCAAAGAGAGCGTTAAATGGTATTTAAATTTCTTTTTCTTACATTGCAGTTTTTAGTACGCAATGAAACTTACTAAATGCTAAGTTCCCGATTAACCAACTCCATACATTATCGACACAATGGTTTGACCTTCAAAATACTGTAAGTGACTTTGCCACAAAAAATACTGCTGAACTATTATAAAGACAATGCAAGGGTATCATTGTCATTATATATAATTCAAACAAATATTTTGTTTGTGGTAAACCTACTTTGCAGTGATTCATACTTATCAAAACATTTATTCGCAGCCAAAAATTATATGTCGTAGCAAAGAAAGTGTTTTTAGAGTGTATCTGCGGATAAAAAACTAAATGAAAACAAACGCCGCGGCATTATGGTCACGTGACTTTATTTTGACAGTTCTGACGGCAGCTCGTCGGAGCTCAGAACGCGCGCAGAAGACGAAAAATCAATCTACGAGGTGACTACCATGACAGAAAAAAAACTAAATATGAAATCCGGTAATGTACTTTTTTTAAAATATAGTGAGATCCTGACGTTGCAAGGGAACAGTAGTGAGTGGCGTCTATACCGATGCCTACTGCGGGGATCGGCGATAAAACAGGAGCGACGAGCCGTTCGCTTGTCGCGCGGGCGATATCGCGCTCGCATTGTTTCCCGTCCCTGCGCTTGCGAGCTCAGTGAAGGGAGAGTAAAACATACCCCCTCCCCGCACCTAAAACCCCCAACCCCCTTTTCATCTGCAGGACAACTACACGCCCTCCAATCCTTCCCCTTTTTAAATTCGTTAAGCTTGAATTTTAAAAACCTGTGTTTACATCGTACTTGTATCGAGGCTTCTATCCGTGGCGAATCAAATGCTCTTTATTCCCACTCGCGTGTTAAAACGAAACGTTCGACAAAAAACGAATTTTGTTGAATTCATAAATATTTCCGATCCTCTACACCTACGAGAGGAAATTATTTTGGAAATACCGGAAATTATCGCGCTCTTTATGCTTTTGCAGTTCTGGGTTACATATTTCATATTTATGCTTACTCAATCGTGTTTGAATTGGTGTTAAATATTTTCATTCGCGAATTCAAATATCTGCTGCGTGTTTTATCCCGAGCGAGAGAAAGGCCGAAATTACGTTATTCGTTGCCATGTTTGGGCGTTATTCGCACCAGTGGTCAACATCTGCGAGTGAAACGTATTTGAAACTCGATAAAAATTTTGCAGTCTTTGCCACTGCATGCCAGTACCAACTCTATTTTGTTTGTAGGAAAGTTAGTTACACATACTTAAGGACGTCGTCTACCATGAATTATCTTACGTGCCGGAGGCTTAGAAACGTAAGAGCGGGAAGGGCGACCTTAGGTACCACATCGAATGTCTGGTCGCCTTTACGCGCAATGCACTGACCTAACATGCATTCTTTCTCTCGTCTACTCGCAGCATAAAGACATTAAGTTGTGTTTTATTTTATAATAATGAAGTAAAATGTCTGCTGTATGTCCCTTTGCATGTTAAAAAGTTTTAACCGGAAATTTAATACATATAAATCATTGTGAAACACTGGTAGTAGCCCTTTTTACACTTTTAGAAATGTCCTTTAGATAAGGAAATATAGTCTACTCGTGGCTTATTCACACCTTTTGAATCAAACTTTTGAAAAGTCACCCCATGTATGCCGTATTTGGTTGTTTCCTAAATATGCCACGTGTCACAAACGTTTTATTCCTCCGCGAGCATAAAATTATCGTATCTTTTTGTTAATTTGAACTTATANAAGTTTTAACCGGAAATTTAATACATATAAATCATTGTGAAACACTGGTAGTAGCCCTTTTTACACTTTTAGAAATGCCCTTTAGATAAGGAAATATAGTCTACTCGTGGCTTATTCACAACTTTTGAATCAAACTTTTGAATCAAACTTTTGAAAAGTCAGCCCATGTATAACGTATTTGGTTGTTTCCTAACTATGCCACGTGTCACAAACGTTTTATTCTTCCGCGAGCATAAAATTATCGTATCTTTTTGTTAATTTGAACTTATCATTATATTTTATCTATAAGTTCTAATATTTTGTTTATAATTAATAGAATAAAAACAGTGAATAAATAGGTGTGTTGGTAATACCAAGTAAGAAATAGTGCCAATGGAATGTATTATCAAAGTGTGTGCGCACGAATACGGCGCGCTTTCCCGTATGTGTAATTTTCTTGACTTTATTATTAAATTGTGCTTGCATGAGGTGGAGGAATATTCTGAAAGTAGAACTTTTGCAAGGTTTCAAAAAAGTTGGAAGTAACCATGAATGGATTATAGAGAAAATATACTACCATGAGGAAGTGGAAAATTTCTTAAATGCCCTTAGTAAGCAGACGCCGCTCAAAAATGCTGAACAATTTTTAAACGACAGCTATACGATTAGAAATCCATTCTGTTTTTGGAGGCGAGGGCGAATGACATCCTTAACTGAGAATTTTAGTGTATCGCTGAACCTTATTCATGTGTCGTAGTAGTGTGTTTACAGTGCTTGGTGTAGTGTACAAATAAATTATGAAAACATATAATAACTCGATAAATTTCAACTTCTTACGTATAAAAAATTTTAAATGTTTATAACAAAAAGTTCCGGGAGTTTGCCGTGGAATGGGAATGAAAAATCATTTTGTGGGAATCACCCTCGTGAGTTCTGCCAGATCGAACCAGCGACCTCTCGACTGGAAGGAGGGGTGTTTGCTACAGCATGATCAGATACGCTGAGTATTATCAAAATTATCTTTGCTGATATGATACAGCTGGTACCAAGGCAGGCAATATATACAATTAGAGACGACGACATACCGCGAAATTATTTTGTGTTAGCTTGTGATTGAAAACACTGAAGAGTCTCGCAAGCTTTGGTGCTGAGTGAAATTTATTACACGGCTCAAATGTTTGCAGACGAATGAAAAACGTTCATCACTGCAGTAGCATAATTCTCATTTGCCATGTTGAATGTGAGACTAACTTCACACAAATGAGGCAGCCAATAAGAAAAGAAAGAAAATATATATATATATATCTAACCAAACCAGCGGCGTATTGAAACTTAGCAGGCGGCCATAATGTACGATTCTTTATTTTTTATTGAGTAAGTTGATGTGCACCGGCTACCGGCTAATTGGTGGTCCCAACACCCGGCTGTAGTTCGACATTCTGACAGGGGACGGGGAAGAGCTTTATACTATTGTAGCTAAAAAAAATTCGCGTTTGCGACAGAAGCCTTTTTAACGTCGAGGGCAAAATTCGTAAATTGTTTTCGAAGCTTACTGGAGCGTAAAAAAAACATTGCAACTCCAGAGCCAACAGTTATCAAAATTTCGAGCCTATTTTGAGTTACATGGTTCATGTAATATTCATCTCATTTCTCCTTTCTGCGAATATCTGAAATCGTGCATTTGCAAAAACGGCCAGCGTGTTTTACGTGCATGTATGGGCGAGTGTCGCATAACTGAGAGAGAGGCAAGCTGTGTTTTTGAGTAACGATAAACTACCGCAGGAATCTAGAGCACAGAAATGTATACTCTTAGGAGCGCGATGCTTGAACTAAAAGCGTTTTCTCAGCTAAAAAATTTTCTCCGCATAATTTAGTCAAAAAGTGTAACTACATTTTCTATAAAAGTTTGGCCCATATTTAAACACCCCTCTTCCCTCTTCCCCGCGGATTTTTTAATAGGGAACACTCAGACTTAATTTTTTATAAAGCCATTTTCCATCAAATACGGTGCACATAAATATAGATAACACCTTTGCATTCAGGGAAAACCAGCATGCATTTAGATAATGAGCCTAACGGAAAGCGAGAGTTCCATACCCGACTACAGAAATGGCAATGGAAATATAAGAGAACGAGTATTGAGACACGCAGAGAAAGGATATTAATAGTAAATATCTTGTTGAAATAGATAACGGACAATGTTAATGTTTCGTACCGGTATTTTATAGTAACATTATTTTGTTTCCTTTACAAGAAAATTATGACACCAGAACATTTCGCGGGGAAGAATATATTTTATAAGGTTCTCAAATTTTTCCTTCGGCGTGTGGGGGAGTTATGAGGCGCCATACAGAACGATATCTGGCCACCACTAAGAGTTCTTAATCTCATTGCCTTGCGTAAGCCTGTCGTATTCAAAGGGTTCAAGGACTTACTTCAAACGTTGTGTTTCTGGAGTTTTCCACTTAAAAATCCTCTGAAAACCTCATATGTAGGGCTGCCTGTTTTCCGCGGAAAATATTTACGCGAAGACTAGACTTCAGCATCCTATGTGCACGCTTGGAGTCTTCGTTTGACTATTGGCCGCTTCTCTTCGTGCGAAGACAGTCTGTTGCATGAGAGAGCCAAAGAGAATCAAGTCTCTCCGATGCTGACAGTCCGTGATTCGCGGACAGACAGATAAGACGCGTAACGATTCAAATGATCCAATCACGAAGGTGGTTCTGAACTATGGTGCGTTGGAACATAATTTGTCCTGAAATCTTTTCCCGAAAACCAGGTGCCCTTGCCCATATGAAATGCGCTCCCCGAATCTATCACGATGCAATGAAATTATAACTGTATTCTTAATTTGGCTGGTTATAACACTAATCAATTTGCTACCATCATTGACATGCGTGTACTAATGGAAACACGCATTCTTAAGTACAGGAAAGGTTTCAGTACTTTTCCCCGAATGTACTTACATCACGTCTGCGATGAGCCTGTTCCATCGCCCTTTCCTTCTCCAAACTTCAATTATGTGAACGTTTTCTATTTTATTGTCTATTCGCGATAAAATGAGCACTTTTGAAATCAACCTTCGGGAAATGTCACTGCCCCTGTCTACGTATGTTTTACGGGTACATTGATTGGCATGCTCCTATTAAAGTTGGTAACGACGGAGGGGAAAGTAGTTCCACTACTTAACGTTGAATTAATAAGTTTTGGGTTAAAAGTTTCTGAATACGGAAACAATTAATTTTGCTTTCAGGATTTTTAATTCACAATAAATCACAATGAAATTGTAAATTAGCAAATTTGTAAAATATTTACTATCTTATTAATTTATACACTTTCACTTGTCCGACGCATGAATTAAGTTATCAGGCTCGTGGCAATGTTAATTTTACACGTGGTGGTTAAAAAGTGCTCAGTTAATCGTGAAAAGCCTTTAATTAGTATTGTTTTATATGTGTATGTTTTGAAAGTTTGTGTAATTTTAGCGTTGGGATGTTGGTACGGGTAAGACAGAAAATGTAGCGCCGTATCAATAGCTATACTGAGAAAAGTCTCATTCTTTTGGATTAAATTTAATTAAACTCCGCAACTTTGCAGGCATTTCCTCTTTGTCTCTACTATGCTCAAGTCATTGCGCAAATGTTAAGAGCAACGTTTATAAACGCGAAGCTACGTAAAATTAATTTTTGCCTTTCGTTGAAGTTTGGACGGCAAATTACAGTTGTGTTTGGCGGCACTAGAAGTGGCAACTACAAGGTTTCGATTTAAAATTTCGGAGAGCAATGAATACGTATTCCGTGTTCAAGCGAATGTTTAAGCATACCAGCCTTCTCCGAGTAGCCTACAATAAATTAACACGGAAATTAATAAAGCCTATCAAAACAAAAACAGTTTCGCTAATGAGTAGTTTTGTTAAAAAAAAATACAGCAGGTGTTAAAGTTGTAATATCTTCAACTTAATTACAGGCTTCCATGGTTATTATCGTAGTGATTATCTTGGCTTTATGGCTGAGAGACGCCGACATGGCTACAACTCAGGAGGTAAATTAATCATTATGAAAAATGATTTTCACTAACGTAATGTTTTTCCTGTTCTGGACAAGGCCTCGCAGCTTAAAAGAAAAACTAACTTGTAGATTAGATGCTACGTTCAAATATGTAATAATAATCCCTTTGAGTGCGGTAGAGGTTTACTTAAAATTAAAGACACGCTAAGAGCGTATCGCCTATATTCACGATTGCATGACTATCAGTTCTGCTGGACTCCGTGTTGTCTGTTACAACCGTCCTATTGATTTACAGAACACCGGACACTGCTCTGTACTGTACAACAACACCGGACACTACTCTGTACTGTACAACAAAACCGGACACTACTATGTACTGTAAAACACCGGACATTACTCTGCACTGTACAACAACACCGGACATTACTCTGCACTGTACAACAACACCGGACACTGCTCTGTACTGTACAACAACACCGGGAACTACTCTGTACGGTACAACAACACCGGACACTACTCTGCACTGTACGACGTACTGACCGGCTCTCTGCCAATGTAATTCGGAGTCGAAAGTGTGCCAATCACACTGTCCTTCCTGCGGTTAATAATATACAATCCATCCTGTTCATTTGAATAATTTACACTTTGAGTATAGCTGATGTTATACTCGTCGCATAGAAGATTACGAATACTGCTGGCGAAGTAATAATTCTTCGCCCGTGTTTTCAAAGAATACGGATGTGGCAACGTAAAGGAAAACTCCAAACCACTCAGTTGAATTCAGGCGACGACAGCACCCAGGGTTTTTTGTTTCAGCGACCATGTCAAACCGTCGAACCCACCCAGAAACCTTGATATTACACTGGCGCGCCGAAAGTCTTGCGATACGGGTCCGGTGTCGCGAAGGCGCTCCTCTGGCGTGGCGAGGTGCAGCGACTCGACGTGGCACCGAGTCCGCAAGCGTGCGTAACACCCGCGGAGGGATGTTGATCCACGCCTTCCGTATAGCTATCCACAGCTCCCTGCTATCTGCAGGTGCAGGATCTTGCATGCGGATACACCTCACCACCACGTCCCGTGATTGCTCGATGGGGCTCGCATCTGGAGAACAAGGTGTTCAGAGGGAGTCGTAGAAACTCTCCACAATGCTTCTCAAATCGATTCTTGACAACTTGGGTCGATGAAACGGTGCGTTATCCTGCTTGAATATCACACTGTACCCTTAAAATCTGATTTAAAATATACTTTTTTTTCAGTTGGTTACTGTGCCTTCTGACCCTTTCATGCCCGGTGTAGACAATCGTCAACATGAGGAATCTTATATTTGACCGGTAACGTACCCTGCTTGGCTCAGTGTCCAGTCACCTTCCACGTGAGTAACTAATTCGTAAACCGTGCTACTGCTCTAGATTATCACTGGTTCATTTCACTGATCGCCAAACACAAATCCTAAAGCTTATTGGTTGCGATAACAAGACAAGTTCTTTGCCTGCTGAAGCACAGCACGCATAAAAAAATTTCTAATTTTCAACACTAGAAATTATAAATCAAAGTGGAAATGAAAGGGTTAAATAAGTAAATTTTAGGGAAATATTTTACAATTTTACGTAGTATGTGCATTCTTTTTTTTGTATGCAACTTAAATCGGTTTTTTTTTCTCTGATAATTTTGTTAGTGTGTGCACTTCTTTTTGATGAGATATGCACGTTGTAAAGTCTTCTGCAGTAATTCATCGGGAACCACTCTATTTCTACCGTAAGAACTTCATGTTGATGTCTCTTCCAAAAATACACACACGCAAATCAGTAAATTATACTATCGGATGTAAACACCCACAAACACACACCTGGTAAATGTTTGCTCAGGGAGGCCGCGTGAAATGTTTACTTCCCCGTTACGCTCCCTCGCTCGTAGCGCGGGAGGCTGCTCGAGGATGGAGGCCAAAATACGAACTTAACCCTCGACTTCGTCGTTCCCAGCCACGAAACCTTGAACCTGAACCTGACGCCGTAGGGGGGCCGGGTATAAATAACAAACGTCTGTCATTACCGCCGCCTGTCACATTCCCATCGATCACTCTCGCTGTGCGGGCGGCAGTTCGGGGCCCGCTCTTGGTATGTCTGCTTGACGTATTCGTTTTTTTTTTGTTTTTGACAGCTTGGTAATACGCGAGATTCGAAAAGTGCTGGGCCCATTTGATTACAAATAAGCTTGTGATGAAAAACTGTTTTTGATATTAAACTGTTTTCCGTCTCCCTGGTATTATTTACAAACGAAACGCTATTTATTTTCATTAAAAAAAAATATGCGCGTATAAATGTATTAAATGCTGTTCACGATAAAGTGAGCACTTTTAAAATCAACCTACGAAAAATGTCACTGCTTCTACCTGCGCATATTTTATCGGGGCACACTGACGGGCATGCGCTCAGTAAAGTTGGTAATAACGGAGGGAAAGTAGTTCCATGTCTTAACGTTGAATGAGAAGTGTTGCGTAAATATTTGTGAATACCAAAATGATTTCTTTCACTTTCTGTTTTTTTTAATGCATATAACTTAAGAGTAAGAATATACAAATTTGTAAAGTATATACTTCTATAATAGTATTATAGTTTCACTTGACCTACACATGAATAAAGTAATCAGGACCACGGAAATGTTAATTTTACATGCGATGGAAGAATACACAAAATGCGTACGAAAAAATCTTAAGNAAAATGATTTCTTTCACTTTCTGTTTTTTTTAATGCATATAACTTAAGAGTAAGAATATACAAATTTGTAAAGTATTTACTTCTATAATGGTATTATAGTTTCACTTGACCTACACATGAATAAGGTAATCAGGACCACGGAAATGTTAATTTTACATGCGATGGAAGAATACACAAAATGCGTACGAAAAAATCTTAAGNGGTAATCAGGACCACGGAAATGTTAATTTTACATGCGATGGAAGAATACACAAAATGCGTACGAAAAAATCTTAAGTGCGGCTTTCGAAAGTGCTCATTTTACCGCGAACAGCTTATACCTTTATATGCACAGTAAATACACGCTTCAAAAAAGTTTGGTCCCACCAGAATTTCTTAGTTACTAGATTGCCCACGGCCCAAGAGAAAGTACGAGACGAAAATACACACTGTCTGTACGGAACACCACATTATACTTGACGCATGTCTCTTTTTAATGCGCCCTCTGTCTTTGCGAAGATTCTTCATGTGCAACCAATTTACAGGTGGAGTAGAACTTGCTTAAGATGTGCACCTTCCATATAACCTATTTTATAATACCCTTTGTTTACATTACTTTAATAAAACTTTTTTTGTCCTGTGTCCGCAAAAATATTTAGACCAAAACTAAACTTAAACTTGTTACGTGCATGCTTGCAAATTTCCTTTCGCTATTGTCCGCGTGTCTGTTTGAGAAAACATTTTCTTCTCGACAAGGCCAGTTCGAATGAAGTTCCCTAGCAATTGAACGTCTGTTATTGGCTGGCAGACACTTAAGACGCATACCAGTTAAAAATCATCCAACCGCGATGCCGGTTCTGAACTAACGTAATTTCGAGTACAACTAGTNTTAAGACGCATACCAGTTAAAAATCATCCAACCGCGATGCCGGTTCTGAACTAACGTAATTTCGAGTACAACTAGTCGTGGAATCTTTTCGCGAAAAAAACGGGCGACCCTTAGGCATCACTTGTTTCTTTGCTTTCGTAGTTTCAAGTATANGGTGGAATCTTTTCGCGAAAAAAACGGGCGACCCTTAGGCATCACTTGTTTCTTTGCTTTCGTAGTTTCAAGTATAAACTTGGCATGTCTGCCCTCGTGTAATTGAAACAATTCAAACAAAAGCTCTACATCGGTTAGATAAGTTGTGCAATGTCATAATATTTTATTAGCCTAACTAGTTACATACTGCTTGTTATTTAGAAATAATAAAGATATGCAGAGTGTTTTGTTGGGACACAGGTTATGTCTCAAGCTAATGATTCTATGCTATTTATAATTTGTTTTTTTCTTTGCAGGTACGTATACATTTAATGGACCTAGATGTTGTGTAAAGCATAACACGCTTACTGGAGTAACAAATTTGATCATCATGGTGGTGCGGCGGATTTGTTGAAGTCGGGCGAAGATGCTAATTTAAGGCCACGAGTTTTGGGTGAGTTCGATCCAGCTTTTAAATTCTTACAACGGTTTGCTATTGCTCTAGTTCGAAATACGTATATGTCCCATTGGTAGTTGGTTAACCTTTTTGTGGGTGTAGATAAATAAGCAGTCACTGTAGGATACAATCTACCGCAATGTTATTTAATGCTCCAGATATAATGCATTCCGTTTTCATTCAAGCTGTTAGTTGTCAATTTATACAAATAACCTTTGAGAAATGTTCTGAACTATTTTGTAAAATCGTTTCGGGAAGAAAGTAGGGCCTACTTGTGCAATAATTGTGTTCTTTGTATAAAAATCCATTAGAAATAAATACNCCGTTTCGGGAAGAAAGTAGGGCCTACTTGTGCAATAATTGTGTTCTTTGTATAAAAATCCATTAGAAATAAATACAGCCATAGAGCTTTCCTACAGCACGCAAGTATGCGTTGATGTAGTAAGTCCGGCCTTGGAAAAAATTTCAATTATTCCTGTCACTTATTTTCAAAGCAACAAGATGCTACCGTTACGGATCAATTTAGATTTCCCTTAAATTCCCCCATTTCCCCTTCGACCTAACTACACGTTAGCCAACCTAACACAAAAAAAGTTGATAGCAATCAAATTAATGTATACAATAACATCTAAAACTGTGTTTATTTTTAAGTATTACATAATAATAACAACATAATCAATGCAACAAAGAAATTAAGAACTTGTTGATGGCTGGAATTGTCACTGGCCGGAACTATATCATTTGGGGCGCGTTTATTTGTTGGCGTTAATTGCCGCAACACCATTTTCTCCAAAAATAGTTTCAGAAGTGTAGAATTTCTCGGCTAGCNTTATTTGTTGGCGTTAATTGCCGCAACACCATTTTCTCCAAAAATAGTTTCAGAAGTGTAGAATTTCTCGGCTAGCGAATATTTTACAGTACAAAAATAAGGAGTAATTAAAAAAAAAATCATCCATGAAAGAGTTTTGGAAAATTCCTTTATTTTATTCAATGCCAGATTGATAAAATAAAAGGTAAATGCAAATTTTGGAATGAAAATTGAAAATTTCTCAAGGAAAATACAATTAAAGTCATGTTGAATAAAGCTATGGTATGATCTCGGAGTTTTATCTTGTAGGTAGAAGCAATCCAATTAAATTATAGTTGTAAAGTACGGCAAAATTAACTTCTGAAAGACTGAAATCTTTCTGGCATAGCCTACCCGCTTAAAAAACGTAGCTGGAGTACAGAGCTAAAGAACCGAATTAAATCGACTTATAATAGATGAGTTCGAGGATCTAATTACCACTTGCTTAGCAGACTGGGTGTCAGGTGTTAGAAAAAACTAACATTTAAAGATAGCGTACCTGTAAAATAACATATGTGCCATTTGAGGTGTTGCTACCAAGGTTTAAAATTTAAGACATTTGAAAAAATATATATATACATATAAAACGGATATTATTGGGGATTATGAAAGTAACTAGGCTGCACTTCATCCAATTTTCTGTTGCCGAGTGTGTTAAGTTAGTGTAGACTTTCACGTAACCTACACCTAACTAATTCTAATAAAGTATTTGTTTTTCCTTACTTTTACGATCAGTACAGTAAATTCTGTCGACATGTAGGTGCTGTGACCTACCATGCGCTTTTGATTTCAACTGTCCTTTTTTTATAATGCAAATTACAACCTAGTAAGTAGCATATAATCACTGAAATGACATTATAAGATTTAGTATCAATGGATGATACTTAAAAGGGTCGCATTTCGTTAGCCTTGCGCTAATTTAGTAATGTTAGGGATAATCCTTGGCGAAAACTAGTTTGAATTAATTTTGCCTTATAATAAAAATGCTCTTTTTTGAAATTATTTAATTTATTTTGAAACATGTATTGAAATCTTTACTGTCATAGTGATATATTATAGGGAATTTTATAGGGCAAGTTCATTAGTGGTTTTGACTAAACTGTGATAGTTAAGCTAGTGTAATTATAAAGTAAGGTATTTATTCTTTGACGCGGTTGGGAACGTCATTAGTGTCAAAGAGTCGAAACGTGTGTCTGAGTTGTTTTTGAACTGGGAGGCCAAAGTTCACTGTCCATAAAATTAAATTAATTTGTGTTGTTGATAAAAATTAACCTATGCGATACTTCTACTAAGCAAGTGCTGGAACAGATTTAATATTGTACGCGAAAAGAAACGTGTCAGACTCACTTGCTTACCTCAGTAACGGTTTTTGAATTCTCTATACCTTTCAATATCAGTAACTTTTTCCCGTTCAGCTGAAAATGTCCTATGAGGCTGTGTTTCGAGAGTGGCTCACGTGCTCGAGGAAATTGATTGCTGCTGTCAACCAGTGTGTATAGGTCAATAACCTCAGAGGCTGGCTATCTGCATAACGGCGCTGTCACGGCAGCCCAACATGCAGGCAAATACCAGCCGACTAGTAAAGAGAGCACGCAAAGTGGCGACGAATGTTTAAACGACTGGACGTTTCAACGAAAGCAGTAATTTATTTGCTGCGTCTGAGCTAATGATAATGCTCACCGTAATTTGTAACGTGATAATGTTCAGCTAATAAGGAGAACTGAAATGTTTCAAAAGTTAGGTAATGATTAGGGACAGAAAAATTTCGCGTTTCAAAAGGCCTATAGACATGCAAAATTCGCGTTATTATTTGGCATCAGGCTGAACTTCACAGTATATACCAGAGCCGGCGTCGTTTCTCCATTGGCTGCTGCATGGATGTGAAGTGAAGCCACGCCCTTTCTGACTGAACTGCACGTGATTGGAGTACACAATTGTGAAGCGTTTATTTATTGGCGCAGAGTTACCCGGAGCGTATCAAATAAAGTATGGTCCATCGACAAACAGAAGGTACACGTGTTTAATGCATCCCAAGTAATAACGCGAATTTTGCACGTCTCTACCTATAGTCTCCAGTCTCCACATCACTGTGCTATGTACTTTCGAGACCCAAGTTTGTGTTCATTGGCTGCTGCTCCAGTGCGTAACTACAGAGACGAAATGGCGTGGCGGTTCCTTTTGGGCGTAACCATTCTCTGATTGGCTGCGTGAGGCTCTGGGAACAGACTAGGGTGTGATTGGCTTCCGCATCCCGCCAAAGGTTCCCTATTGGCTCGGCTGCCGGCTGACGAGTAGGTTACCAAGCACTGATTGGCGAACCGCGTTCCGACACGTTGCTGGCCTGTGACGTCATTTTGCTGGCGTGTGCGACTGGAGTTCGCGGAATAAGCGGCTGTTTCGCCTCTGTGTGCTTGCACTCTATGATGTGTACTTGTACTCTTTGGTATAGCCAGATTTTCCCCAGACCAAGTGCTTGCTTCCTTGCAGGTCTGTTATTGGCCCAGAGTTAACCTGGGAATGCCTGATAAACTGTGATCAAATTGCAAATATAACAAAAATACTCACGTGTTTAAAGTCTAGCTTGTCCTAAAAAGAATCCGCAAAATTTTCCAGTCCCTTGTAATGATCGCCATTTTAACATCAAATAAAATATTCAATTTAAGTTTTCGTTTTTATTTGTTAATTTTACTCATACCCAGTTACCCGCGCCTTATTTTATTGATCTACAGACAAATATAATTGGTTTCAATGTCAAATTAATTATAAAGGCCTCGAGTTTAATTGAACACTTTCTGATTCAACGTTTAGAAAAAAAATCCTTGTGCCAAACTTAATGTAGTTTAACAGACATACTGACTGGATGGGTCTTTTTCAAGTTGGCAGCGATGTAGGGAAAGTAGTTCCATGTCTTACATTATATTAAAGGTGTGATATTTTAATTGTGATATTTTAATTTGTGTAAAAAATATTATATTTTATTTAGTTTCTGTTTGCTTTATGCATTTAGGAGAAATGATTGGCACACTTGCGCTATATTTACATTTCTACTGCTAACATTCTTAAGTTACAAATGTTCGACGCACATGAACACAGTAATATGAGGATTCGCATATTTTAAGGGCTTGTTGTATTAATGCTTCCTTTTTTTTTAATATTTATGAAATAAATATATAATAAATGATGACATCAATATTAGTATACTACCTAAATAATATTATTCGGTTAAAGTTAAGCACTTCATAAATAAAATAAAGTCTTGGTAAACAATAGGGAAGATAACACACATGATAGTGTAAACAAGAATAATAAATAAACAGCAACGTAAAGTAAAAAATTAAAAAAAAAATTATTTGAAGAAAATGCAGTTTAATAAATTCGTTACACGTGCAATGCATTGCGATCTTTTCGTATGCTCGGCATTGTCGGCTTTTCTTTTGACTGTTCGGCTTTGTCGGAAAACGTGTGGCTCAGACTTAGGTATGGCTCTAAATGATACTGTCATGAAATTATTATTTGTATGAATATGCACCAACAATGTCAGTAAACAAGTAATATCATCATATGTCACACTTATTTTAACAAATGACTATTGATACAAATAAAGTTTCTCCTCCAGGCGTTACAAAATTTGTATGTCAAAACAAAATATTGTAGATAATGAAAGGAACACTTCATCCTATTTCTGTCATGATTATAACAATTACATCACATAACTTTAGGTGTCAATGTAAGCAAGAAAACAGCACACCACAAATTACAAAAAAAAAAAACATTCTTTAATAGGAGAAGCTGAAGATGCATAATTATTTATTTGATTAACTGAGCTGTTGCTTTTATCTTCACTATCCAAACACTTTTGAGAAATGCGATTATTCCAACAATAGATAGGTACAATGTGTGGTTTTCGACATTGTAATTGTGGTTTGTCGTCTGATAGCGCGGAAATGAATGAAAATGGCTGGTGTGAACGTACATTAATGTGAGTATGAGATAGTTAACGCAGACCTTCACTGAGGCATGAATGAGGGCTAATAGACCATTTAACGCCAGTTAATGATGAAAACCGCAGGACATAAGATGCTGTGGCTGGTGATATTAAGTAGGGAACAACCGTATACAGTAAAGAACAAATACCATCTACCTTGCAACGGCTCAACAGCCCCAGCTGACAGAGAACAGTAGAGGATGTGACACATTAGGGTGTAAACTTTTTTCGTTTACTGAAACCAAGCTCTCATGGCAGTCTACAGAGTAGTTTTCGTATAAACGATAAATTGATAGAGTTAGTTAAGGCGTTACTTTTGGGCCACATATTTCCGTGTTCCAATACTGGTAAAACCAAGTACATGTATTATGTTTAAATGTAAATTTATATTAGTTTATCGTGTAAGCCGCTCCATGATAAGGCTCTATATTTCAGTGATGGTAGTAGATTATATGGTCTGACTGCTCTGAGAAAAACGTCTTGTTGAATAAAACGAAATTTTTTTGTATAGGGGCAATAAATTATTTTTTTGCTTAAATCAAATTATTTTATGTTCTTACTTCATTGCTTGAAACGTGTAACATTTGTTAGGTGCAACTAAATATTTGAATGGCTGTACGTTTATCAGTGTTTCGGTTGTTATAAATAAAAGGTGAGGGTAGTACCCAGACTCGAACCCGGTTCCTTTCCGCCAGCTCGACCACGGTACTTATTAGCAAAGCAGGTATATTTTATTACTTATGTACTCTATAATGCATAATACATTTCAGCAACATGTATTTCCCTGTGCCAAATTCTCACTGATGTAAAACCAGGCAACAGCCTTAACACCGAGAGCCGACGAGGGTGAATAAGGTGAGTATGGGGCAGCGCCGGAATGCAAGGGCGGTCAGATACTTCCGCTACATCGCGNTATAAGCGGCGTGAAGTCCCGGGACTGGCGCCCGCCCACTCTCCTTCGCCGGGGCGTCGTCGGAGGAAGAAGCACTCTGCAAGGAGGAGGGTCGCCCCGCGGCGAGCGGTAAAAGCTTCTGAAGACGCCGACCTACTTGCCTCCACGCATCACGCACCTTATGGCCAACCAGTCCATCTGACTGCCTGGGTCGCCGCACAGTGGGGAAAAGCATCAGCAGAAACCCGTTTCATTTTTAAAATATTGTTACGAGCAGCTCCTTTGTCTTCGTGACCTTTCCCCACGTCACCCACCCCGTATAAAATGTGCGTAACGCAGTTCTCAAAGTGCATCACCGGTCCTCAAAGAAGGGTATGCAGAGTTACGAAACGAACCACGAAAACGCCATCGGGGATGTTATTCCCGTGCTTGGAATATTGGATTCCTTGGCTAATAGTTGCGCGAATTTTCTGGTCATCACCCCTCTTCGGTGCGAAGAAACTTCTGGGCAAGGTCAAACTGAACTGTATAATACGCGGCATGCCTCTGTGCCGAGCGTTTCGAGTCTTGTACTGCCATTGGCTCCAGGTGTGTGGAACCATCAGAACGCCGGGCGAATACGCTGTGTCCACTCCAAGTCCGAATAAGTGAAATAACATTCACTCTATGTCAGTTGATAAGCAACTGCTGACCGATGAATCAAGCAAATTAACTGGTACCAAGTGATTTATAGCAGCGGAATTCTTGACATTCAGTGAGAATCACAAATAAATCAGTGATATTCTGCCACTATACTAATTAGTTATCCGGAACTGATTATCAGTCGCCCAATTTTCTCTGTTTCCACTGAGTTGACTCAATTCTCACTGTTTCTAGTTTAGAGGGCGCGTGCGCAGTATGCAAGTATCGGAAGAGTAGAGAGTGAGACTGGCCGACTGGACTATGGGCAATGTGGGACTGGATGCGTGAGTGGTAGACATTTGGAATGGTGTTAATGTATGGCAATGGATATTTTGTTCATACATGTGTAACATATAACTTAGGATTAAATGACAGTAGCTTGCATAAACACAGTGATAAGGACTTTAATTATAATTAAGACTGGCTTAAATATTACGCTCACTGAAAGGAATAAGTCATATTGCTAGAGATACGCCGTTCAATGCTCTAAGTAAATGCCGTGTGTATATTTATAACATTGTAAATATATTAAGTCGCTAAATCTAGTTAATTCATAGTTTTTTTTATCAAGACCCCTGGCCCCCACGAGCTTAGATACGCCCTAGGCGACTTGTAACAATATATTCTCAGTTTTGAGCGACGCCTGCTACATAAAGCATTGCGTCCTTCAAGAATTTTCGATTCCACGAGTAACTATAAATACAAAAAAAAAATAGCTTTTACGATGACAGCACTGGAAAGAGTTTCTGCTGCCCAATACACTTTTGCACCAAGAACAATTTTAGCTTTAGAGTTGATTGCAACACCACCTCCTTGCAAAATATTCTGATTGTGTCTCGGACTTACTGTGATATAGTCACTTACAATCGTGTCAGGTTTATTAGCCACAATTTCTGTAAAAGAGTAAAAAATAATGATTTTTTTTAAACGTTATGCATATAATGCACATTTAACGTATCAGTTACCAACTAAATCAGTAGTGCCACAAACACTTGTTTCATACATAGACGCTTCGAGGAAACGAATGCATTTTATTGTGGGTAGATATAGGCCATAACGTCTCATCGACAGCAAGGACATCAGAGACATAGTAAGTGGCTCAGAGAAGCAGGCAAGAACCTACTTTCCTCTACATGGTTGAAAATAATTGTTATTGAAGTTCTTAGAAGCCTAGATGATAAGTAGGCCTTGAAGTTTCGTTGGCAGCGATTTAACTAGATATGAAACCAGAAACATATGCAACTGTAGTGAGACAATTACAAATAAGCAAGAACCCTAACCGGGACCCGAACCCAGAAAATCTTGTACCATATGTTAGAGTGCAATTAACTGCCTTGCGGAGGTCGGATTGGGAATATCGACTTCGGATGCAGTCTAATGTTTTGAATGCTAGGTTTTACTAACCTGAAATATTTACATAACCGTCATTTTTAAATAAGTGTCTAAGCCAATTGAAACACAAGTTTACATTGCCTACCGTGCGGTAGGTAAGGTTGGAAATCGGTTGGTTCCCGAGATATGACTTAAATACCATGGAAAACTGAAATAAGGATGGTCGGACGGGGAATCGAGCCCAGATCCTCACGAATTCGATGCTAGTGATTTACCATTGCGCCGCCTCCCTCGGTCATTTCATTGTGTTAATAATAAATATACACACGTGAAGCGAATCTCTGCCAAGTTATTTCTGTAGGTTACGTTTCCAAGATCACTGGAACAAGTAAGTCAGGTTCTGAAAGAAGGCGTTGTCAAAAGTCCCCAGCGGAGGTCTTTGGCACGTTACCCCATTGTCAGATTACGTATGGAGGTGGTCATTGGTATACTAATGTTATTTCCCGTTTATAGTCCGTTCACGGTTACTTCCAACTTTTCCGAAGCCCTGCTTGAGTTCTACTTCCAGGATATTCCTCCGCCTCATGTAAACAAAGTTTGACAAAGTTTAGAAAATTACACCGATGGGACAACGCACCGCATTCGTGCGCACTCAGTGTAGTAAGATTTTGAATAAGAACTATTTCTTACTAGGCATTACCAACACACCTATTTTTGGACTGTTTGTATTCTTATTAATTATTAAGTTACATATAAAATATAAGTTATCACGTTTAATTTAACCACAAATAAGATACTTTTATGTTAACTTAAGTATAAACGTTTGTGAGGCATGTGATACCCTGGAAAAAGAAAAACCAAATACGTCATACATGGGGTGATTTTTCAAAGGTTTGATTCAAAAAGTGTGAAGAAACCTGNAGAAAAAGAAAAACCAAATACGTCATACATGGGGTGATTTTTCAAAGGTTTGATTCAAAAAGTGTGAAGAAACCTGCGAATAGACTATACTTCTATTGCATCAGCTTGGAGAAGCACTCTGATGACTTGCAGCATGTTCATCTCTGTATCAGAGTGGCCGAGCGGGTAGATATAAAACACCTGGTCGGTCGAGTGCCATCGGCCAGGCATCGTCGGCAGAGATCCCGACGTATACAGGCCGTGCGCAACGGAAGGAAAACGATTCGCTTCACAATCAAAGAAGACGCGGACGCTCTTCACGATGTAAAACGTTTCTTAATTACACTTCATGTATCGAATTAAACTCTGGCTTCGTAGGAAAAGACGCTGTAGTCTTTTTGGACCCATTTGTGGTTAGGAATTACCAGATGAAGGGATATATTCAGGGCCCGTTTTATCAGTACAATATGTCTCGTAAAAATGGTAACTTGTGTGCATTAAATACCACATTTAGTTGTTGGTTTAACAGAGTGGCTGAAAGACGGGATAACATTCTTTAAAAAAAAACGTACAGCTTTATTTATGGCGGGCGTCCAGTGAGTTGGCAAGAGCTAGAGGTAGTAGAAATTTCATTGAGAGTAGAGCTGTTGATCGGCATCCACCGCCACACACACACACACACACACACACACACAGATATATATATAACGTGTAACCAAAAATCACCCGACCAACTCCGGGAGGTAATTCCTTATCAAAAATATTTATACAACATTTAAACGACATATAGCCTAAAGCCTTTTTATGGGTGTACACGCCCTTAAAAATTAAAAGTGGAGGTCAAATATATGTTTATTGCAAATAAAACATGCAGTAGCTGATAGTTCCTGTATAATGTNAAAAATTAAAAGTGGAGGTCAAATATATGTTTATTGCAAATAAAACATGCAGTAGCTGATAGTTCCTGTATAATGTATTATCAAACAAAGATGTGCAATCCATGGTGATTTGGTCTGCCGTTTTCAAATCCTTCCATGAGAAAATAAGGTTGNATTATCAAACAAAGATGTGCAATCCATGGTGATTTGGTCTGCCGTTTTCAAATCCTTCCATGAGAAAATAAGGTTGGCAAACTTTTGGGGAATGAGGAAATGTGATCCTCCGGAATATGTGATGATTTATCTGCTGCCGTAAGTAGNTGTGTTATCAAACAAAGATGTGCAATCCATGGTGATTTGGTCTGCCGTTTTCAAATCCTTCCATGAGAAAATAAGGGTTGGCAAACTTTTGGGGAATGAGGAAATGTGATCCTCCGGAATATGTGATGATTTATCTGCTGCCGTAAGTAGTNGGTTGGCAAACTTTTGGGGAATGAGGAAATGTGATCCTCCGGAATATGTGATGATTTATCTGCTGCCGTAAGTAGTATGGTTAGTTTAAAAAATAATAGACTTCTTTTCTTACGCTACACCCCATGGATGTTTAATTTTCTTAACAGCGAATGTGCTATGATTTAAATTGCGTGTTGCTTATGCCGCAGGCATAACCCATTCACTGTACTTAAACAATCACAGCAAAATGAGCGTAATGTGCTATATCGTGAATAACACCAATCGAACCATTATTATTACTGTTAAAATTCATAAAACTGACCAAAATATTGTAAAAAATTGTGAACGTTGTGAAAACAGTAAGATGACTGGAATATAAAATAATTAGTTAGGTTCGGTTGAGAAGAACGAAGTGTGACTAATGCAGTTAAAGTATGAGCTGAGGTCTAACAGTTACCTGACAGTCAATCCTTTCATTTCCTACTGTCTCCATAAGTTGGCAAACTTTTATATATATATATACCACACTGGCTTATAATATTGTGATAGCCCTCTAGAATAGATCAAACATAGCAATAAAGTAATCAAATTACCATTTAGATCAACAGCACGCAATACCGTAAAGTAAAATAACCACAGTGAATCACTGGAATTCTTCATCGCTTTGTTTTGATTGCTACAGTTTCTGGTAATCAATGGTCAGCATTACTGCATTTACTTATTATTTAGATAGATGGGGAGACTTCAGTTAAGAAGTTTAGCAATAATTTCTGGTACCCGCGAACTTAAATGCGCGTGCCAGCATCACCTTTGTTACTCCTTTGCTTTTGCTTCTCGAACGCGTAAAACAGTTGGAGGTGGGTGCAGTAACGCCCGCTAAGAGTTAGGATGGAAACTCACGACGCAGAGCAGAAGATATGTAATCTGCAAGGCAGCCGACTGGGAACGAACCCGCGACCCATGAGAAGTCGTTCAGCAGTAGCTGCACGAGGGAAATGTCAGCTGGAATTAAATTTCCCCTTTACCAAGCTTTCATTTCAAGTGTTTCAAGCAACTTTTTAAAAAGATTATCCTCCCCCATCCTCTATTAATTGAACTATATTTCTACTTTGTAAATTACATGCAATTTTGCAATTCTTTCTTGTCTGGGGGTTTTACGGTGCCTATGCCGGTCCCCCTCCCTCTCTCCCTTTGTAGTTCAGTTTAGGTTATCGCGGGTGGTAAACATGGTTCCAATTGCGGCCATGTTTGCCNCTCCCTCTCTCCCTTTGTAGTTCAGTTTAGGTTATCGCGGGTGGTAAACATGGTTCCAATTGCGGCCATGTTTGCCTAATCCCAGTCACGAGCATGCCTTCTTGTAGTTAGGAAATCCTGCATGCCTAAGCGGATAAGGTTCAGCCCTAAGACACACTTAGATCCCATCCCTATAATCTTAAGGTTGCCTAAAAAAATGTCGCCTGGGAACAGGGCACATACGAGGTCTCAAGAAGAACAGAAAACGCGTCGTGGCTNAGCCCGACCTAAAAGGAATATTGCATGAACGTGCAACACCCAATCAGATTGAAGGCCCGTTTCCGTAAATTCGCGTGGCCAACAAGCGATCGAGTTCGTTTCCATCAAGGGCACCGCCATGCCATTTGGTTTCTTTGTACTTAACTTATTCTGTGCGGAAACTCTGGCTTCAATGAATACCCCACAACTTACTTCTATAGGAGCGATGTTTATCGCCACACGCGGTAAACACTCTGAGAATTATGCCCGTCCATAGCTTGGGCGCGTAGGACTAACCACTTTCAACACGGGNTTCTGTGCGGAAACTCTGGCTTCAATGAATACCCCACAACTTACTTCTATAGGAGCGATGTTTATCGCCACACGCGGTAAACACTCTGAGAATTATGCCCGTCCATAGCTTGGGCGCGTAGGACTAACCACTTTCAACACGGGGGCCGTATGACTAGAGACCCGTATATTTCGCAAGTTCGTTTAAGGACAAGTTAAACTTTATCCGCGTGTACCATGAAGTTTCGCTTTTATTGGACCACAGCTTGTGAGACACGCCCCGGACCACTTTCGACCAATAACGAACCTGTAGGGGAAAACAAGGACCGAATCCCGCGCTATCTGGTCTAGGGTTAAACTGGAGCAACAGCCAATGAACAACTAGCTGAGGCTCGAGTACACAAAGGACTGTGGAGTCTAGCTTGTTGCCGATTGAATTCGCGAAATTTCCCAGTCTCTACGTATGACGTACGGGTAATCATTTATTTACATCCTCACGTTTTTAAAAACCACAAATTCGTATAATTGATTTCATAGTGAAGTTTAATCAGTAAGTAACGTAACATTAATATTCTGCACCAAAAAAAAAAAAAATAGCACAAGGCTGAAAAACACCGATCGACCCAAAAATACATGAGTGAGTTTGATAAACTTACAAACATTATTTTCTCGGCTATAGGCCATTCACGGTTACTCCATATTTTTCTGAACCCCTACTAAAAATCTGAGTTTGGTTACTAATTAGGTGTCCATCCGCTACATGTAAACATAAGCATTGCCATGCATCTTCTATGTTTTAACTGTTGAATGTTATGTTTACTGTTTACAACTGTTCAAATAATTCTGTCGTATTTCAAAAACCATTACGTACGAATGTACAAAATTTAGGCGTATAAACATATTTAGATCGTTTTTATAACTTTTTAACAATGNTTTTTCTGAACCCCTACTAAAAATCTGAGTTTGGTTACTAATTAGGTGTCCATCCGCTACATGTAAACATAAGCATCGCCATGCATCTTCTATGTTTTAACTGTTGAATGTTATGTTTACTGTTTACAGCTGTTCAAATAATTCTGTCGTATTTCAGAAACCATTACGTACGAATGTACAAAATTTAGGCGTATAAACATATTTAGATCGTTTTTATAACTTTTTAACAATGTCTCTATCGACGATAGTTCTTAAGGTAATTATTTTACATATTGTTGACGTATTTGTGTTTTGCACGATACAACACATTACACATAATACACGTTAATATTTTGCCGCGGCTGTGTTTAACCCTGTTACAACCGTGGGGGAAAGAACGGTACTATTTAACCTCTTGTTATTGATTTTTGTTGAGTTATTTCGTTAAAAGGACAGCCTCAGTTGGAATAAGTATTTTAAAAAAAGGAGCAAACAGTCCAACGAAATACAGTAAATTCAAGCACGCAACTTGTGTCGCTTATTTTTTGTATGTAGCAGCGCCAAATTTAAAAAAAAAATGTCGAACATGCACACAAATAGGTCTACCATAACTTTTATTCCGGTCATATTTCTTTGCACAGTTATTTAGTTTTTACTGCATTTATTTATTTAAAATTTTCTGGCTAGGCTTAACGATTTGTTGGGATTGTGGCAAACATTCAAATCACAGAAATGTAAGCACGTTACACAATTGTGTTTCGAACACCTAGGACTAAGTTACGTAGTTGTAATAAATAAACATATGTGACTTTCAAATAATTAATTTCGTTATAAAAAGAGTTCACTCTTAAAACCTATATATTTCAAAAGTCCAATATTTGCAGTCACACGACCAATAATAAATACTCTTTCCCATGCAGCGCTCACAACACGCGTTACAGTATATTTATTCCTGCCGTGGAAAAACATATTTTTAAAACATCGTAACTTGCCTAGGTAGGTTTAAAAAAAACACAACGTGTACAAACTTGATGTGGTTTTTTAAAGTATGTTTCGCAGGAAGAAAAATTAACACTTCGTTCAGCCAAGAGCAACACGCCATGTCGTCGTCATGTCGCCGCACTTCTGCACACTTCGGATTTGTAAATGTCCCGCAATCACATCTAAATATTTTATGATAAGTATTCAAACATTAAAATTTTGTTTTAGTTCTAAATTACAAATTAAAAAATCATTATTTTTGCTGTAATAAGTATGAAATATGCTAAAATTGAAAACATGTTTAATTTTCCGGCTACTTTTACCGGTGCGAAATTTCCCGTTAGAGAGAAAGAGAAAGAGAGAGAAAGTGACAAGCTCCGCTCCACCTATTCAGGTATCTTCCTCGGAGGATAAAAAAAAGCATGTCACTAGGGCCTATGCGCCGTAATTTGCACTGATAGTTTTAACTGTAAAAATTAAATATGTTTCCATCAGTACTACCTAAAGATTTAAGGATTTCAATAGGCAACGTTTTATTTACAAAGAGCATACCAAAAAAATTGGTTAAAACAATATTTTTAATGTGAATTATTTCTTACTATATGCTGCCAAAACATCGCTGCTCTCGCTGTTTTTAATTCGTATTTAATACGAAATAAATATTACAAGTTATAGACGATACTAAGTTAAAGTTTCATTTATTTATCACTGTGTAATACATTTGTGGGATACAAGTTATTTAAAAAACAGGCAGACGTGTTACTCCTAGGATGATTTTTCAAAGGTTTGTTTGAAAACATCCGAAGAAACCATGAATGGACAGGTGTTTTTCGCGAAAAAATTTCAAGACCAGTTGTACTCCAAAACACTTTTGTTCATATGCACTTTCGTGGTTGGATGATTTTAAATGTCACGTGGCTCAAGCGTCTGTCCGCGAATCATGGACGTTCAGTATCGGAGTACTTCATTACGATGGGCCCAGTCAAGTAGGAACATGTCTTCTCACGTAGACANCTATAGCTAGGGACAGGTGTTTTTCGCGAAAAAATTTCAAGACCAGTTGTACTCCAAAACACTTTTGTTCATATGCACTTTCGTGGTTGGATGATTTTAAATGTCACGTGGCTCAAGCGTCTGTCCGCGAATCATGGACGTTCAGTATCGGAGTACTTCATTACGATGGGCCCAGTCAAGTAGGAACATGTCTTCTCACGTAGACACCGGGTCAATAACCAAAGGAAGTTGTAGTTGTGGGCGTAGGTTATTGAAGTCTAGCATGGCCATACATTTTTTCGTGAAATACACCTGTCCCTAACTATAGCTGTTGTTGTAAGTGGACGTGAATATGTCCACGCCGTTGGACATAGAAGAATATTAACAGCCATTCATCAGTACACCCGATGAGCTGTCTGTGGACAAGTGAACAAAATACATGGTGGAAGCAGTGGAATGTTCAGCTGTTCACAGATGCATGTAGATGTTTTCGCATATGTCTTTCGCTACATGATTTCGTCGAGTGTTGAAAGTGTTAACAATACATAGGTGACAACAGCCGCTTATATCGCTAACTCCAGCTGCATGCGCCAGCAAAATGGCGTCGTCGCTAGTCAGTGAAATGTTAGAACGCCGTTCTCCAATCAGCGTCTGGTAATATACTTTCCAATAGGGATCATTTGCCGGGATTGAACCCGGTTCGTCTTTGTGGGAGGCGAGCAGTTTAACCTCTCAGCTACCGTGGCTCCTAGCCAATCAGATGAACCGCCACTCTATTTCGTCCCTGCTTACGTATCTACACTGAGCCGGCGTGGCCGTTCCGTATTTTCACGTATGGAAAACATGGCGGATATTGTCGTACGGTGGATTTTCTCTGGTTACTCCCGATTCCATCACCATCGTATTCCATCACTGCTTCATCTTTACGTAGCTTCATCCATATCGGCGCTTTACATCCCAGGTTGTACTGTGCCACATAATCCTCTTACCAGCTCTCACGTACAAAAAAAAAAACAAAAAAAAATTATATATTGAAATGATCAAATATACGTGTGGTTAGTAATACCCAACATTCAAACGATGTAATAAACTACTTGTAAATTTACCACACCAGTGTTTACGCGTATTGAGAAAGCAAGAAAGGTGTACTTTATCTCCCATTCCCTTGTGGTAGTTCTTTTATATTTGTTCAAGAAAGTCAGATGGGCAGCAGAGTTCCCAAATTTTCTTAGTATAAGTAGCGCTCAGCATTTATATATTTACTGTGTGTTGCATGGTTAATTCCCCACAATACGCATAAATTAAAAAGTTGCTTTACAGTTTAGGAAGTTTCCGAAGAAAAATGTTTTGCTGTGTATGNAAAGCAAGAAAGGTGTACTTTATCTCCCATTCCCTTGTGGTAGTTCTTTTATATTTGTTCAAGAAAGTCAGATGGGTAGCAGAGTTCCCAAATTTTCTTAGTATAAGTAGCGCTCAGCATTTATATATTTACTGTGTGTTGCATGGTTAATTTCCCACAATACGCATAAATTAAAAAGTTGCTTTACAGTTTAGGAAGTTTCCGAAGAAAAATGTTTTGCTGTGTATGNTCCCACAATACGCATAAATTAAAAAGTTGCTTTACAGTTTAGGAAGTTTCCGAAGAAAAATGTTTTGCTGTGTATGATTGCAGATTAGTGTATCATATGTATAATTTTTTATTTACTTTATTTCCATATTCTGAGGATATTTCACGGCGGTTTTTGTCGCATATCAATAAAAATTTGAGAAAGGTGTCAAATCAGCTTAAAAATTACTTATATATATATATATATGTCAGGAACATTAAAACCATTAATAGTGTCCTAAACAGTTATCAACAAGTTATTTAAATACATTATTTGTCTTCGGCTTGCAGTGTTTCTTGAAGTTGCAGGAACACCACAGAGATATTTATACAGAAATTTCTTTATGCTAGTCTGGAGACTGAAATAACCAAATTTGATCTATACCCAAACATGATAATTATGTCAGATTTTCAATTTTGTGTAGGAAAATAAATAAATTAAAAACAACCATAACTTATTGGGATCTATTTTTACTTCTCATCTTGTATCTTTCCGCCTGATATAAAATCAACGTTGCCAAGGGCCTTATCAGTTTATTCATGCGCCATCCAAGTGAAACCATGGCACTTTTGCACTTATGTAAATGTGGACTCACAACCATCCGTCGCATCCATCAGTCGCCCGTCCGTCAGGCGGTCACGTGATCTTCGACCAATCGCAAGGCAACGTTTTGTTTTTCCTATCCGTCAATCAGTCAAATATATCTCAAAATTTAACTTTCGACTGACCGACGGATAGGCCACCGCCGTCTGACGACATTCCGTAGACGCGAATACGCACTTTGAAATAAAATGCAAGGCGGTGGATATGTGTCTATCTATCTTGGTAGTACATTCAGGAATTTAAAACCTGAACAATAATTTACTATAAATTTGTATCACGTAAAAAAAATTATTTTCCCAGCATATTTCTCTCTTGAAAATGTATTTCCAACCAAAATATGCCCTCTACGAAATAAATATCGCAATGTTAAGTCGTTACGTTGAAATTTCGCCGGACAGAAGGATTGACGGACGACGGATTATTGTGAGTCGCTTTCAACTGACGGACGAAAAAACGGACGCATGACTGACTGACGACGTGCGACTGACAGGTACGACGGATGTTTGTGAGCCCAGCTTTACTGACACGAAAAACCATGCTCTATTGTGTATAAAACAAGAAATAATATCTTAAGTGGCTATAAATGTAAACATTATGCTCGCAACGCAATACCGAACTGGACGCTTGCATGGCAGAGTGTACTTACTGTATGTAGTATATGTGTACTCACGAGCAATATTTTTTTCGTAGGTTTATTTCCATAGTGCTTCACTTGATCACATTGGTTTTGCACTTTCATTAGATTACTTTTAGATGCAATATTACAAAGGCATAATATACAGGATGATTCTAAAATCATGGGAGAAACATTGAGGGGTGGTAGAGCTCACTAAAACCAAGTTAATAACATATCCTTATATACCCACCTTCACTGCGCAAGAGGCACAAACACAAAAATAACACATGAAATGCAAGTCATTGTTTATTTACAACGTCGCCGCTAAATGCCTTTTTACAGCAACGTTTATAATAATTGCTCAAAATTGCTACCACCGACAGTAATGCAAGCTTGGTAGCGTCGGTGGAGTGATTGGCGAAAATATTCAAATACGCCGGGTATTTCACGCACGCGTGCAGCCGCACAGGACAGTCGAGCGACGAGGTCTTCAATGGAATCAACTAGAGTCTCGAAAATGAGGGCTTTCAAAAAAATCGAGACTCGATAAATCTGGCGATCGTGGTGGCCATCGGACTGGCCCACCACGCCCTCAACGCCTCAACGCGTCACTCCCGCCCATATATACCTTTACAGTAATTGATTGTTTCAGTGAGTTCTACCACCCCTCAATGTTTGTCCCATGATTTTAGAATCGTCCTGTTATATAGATTTCTTGGGCACTTGAACGCCCTTAAGTTTCAGAATTGTTACCAGATTAAACTCACACTGGAGTTCTCCGACACGCTTGAACGAGACGAACGTGGCCAGAGCTCGTGCGGAGTGCAGGTTATTAACCGCACGGGAGGCTGTCCTCGTTACTCACGGCTGCGAGAGAGCTTCACGAAGACCACGGCGGGGGTCGAGGGGCGAAGCGTGTTTGTTACCTGTTCCCTGAGCGAGTCGTACTGACTCCGGCCTGTCAACCCCTCGCGAATCAATCATGGCCGGCTTAACGTAACAAGGACGCCGGCTGTCCCCGGGACTTGGGGGAGAAGGTACACATCCTGGACCGCTCGCCTACGTGACTCGACTACCGCTCCGCAACTGATAGCTCTTGTGTACAGCGCCGCGTGTGTACCAAACTCCTGGATGTCGCCGTACTAGTTACAACCACCGCTTCACGCAAACTACAGCGAGTCGCCTTCGTGCAGCGCATTTCATACATAAACAAACATCTGCAGTGTTTTAGAAAGTTCACGTTCACAAGCTAGCAGTAATGCCTTTCAATACTGGTTGTTTACGGTAAACTGAGAACTTTTGAAAGTTCTGCTGAAGATCTGCTCGCATGCACTTCGTGTATTCTTCCGCCATTAGTAAAATTCGTATTACCACGGGCCTCATCGCTTTATTCATGCGTTAGTAAAAATTAAACCTTAACATTATTAGCTGAGTAAAAATTTTAAAAATTATCTCATTCTTCTGCTTATATTTATTTTTAAAAAAGTAGAAAGCAAAAGAAATCATTTAAGTGTTCACAAATATTTACCTAACACTTTTCCCCTCCATCGTTACAAACTTTACTGGGCGCATGTCAATGTGCCCGTTAAAATGTATGCAGCTAAGGGCAGTGAAACCTTTCATAGGTTGATTTCAGAAGTGCTTAATTGACCGTAAACAGTATGTACGGGTGTTTTAAAAGATTAGCGTTACGTACGTATCTGGGTTCGTATTGTCTTAAACTGCATTAAACCATTCTGTAATAAAATTTCATTCCCGCGTTTATTTACAAATTCAGGTGTTGGGGAAAAAAGACAATTCTTAATGCTTTGTGTATTTAAGGTGACGATGTTCTTGTTTGGCTATCACAGCCAATGAGCTGTAACTATCAATAAGGTTTATTCTATTCAGATTAGGAAGCTCAATGCTTTTAGTTTGACAACTAATAATTCTCGCCGCCACGCAGCGCTGGTGTAGAATGTGTACCGGATTTCTCCGTTTTGTGTGGAAGCGAATGGAATCGTTGCAATATTCATAAAATAAATCTAGCTTAATTGTTGAATATCTTCCGATTTGTATTGTGTTAGCACCTACGTAAAGAATAAACTTTTTCCTTCGCACTACATTGGAAATATGGTTTAGCAAAACGTTGGCCTATAAAATCACTTTATTCAAATATGGCATATATAGATAGATAGTGAAAAGGATAACAATATCATTTTCAAGGATTTCCTGCACACTTTCATTAATTGAAAGGATAAAAGTACAACATTCTTTTTACTACAGATATATTTAGAAACTAGCTTTCGTAACTTTTTCCATTGAAATAAGCTTGCTTATGAACTCTCAGTGCCAAACACAGTTGTATTTCTACTCTTTGCTCTTGTAAACACTATCGTAGAGCGTGAATAATATTTACGAAATAAAGTTAATACTTAAAATTTTGTTTGGGGTGAGTATGCATCACATATTCAGCCAAATAAAATATTTTACTGACAAATAGATATAATTTCTCTATTTACCGCCAGCTTAAAAGTGATTTCTTTGGAACAGCAGCGCATCTTGCGGGGGAAATTTTTCCTACGCCAAACTCTCCCATAAGGAATTTCGTTTTGTTCCTAACCTGAGTAAAATAAGCCTCAGCTTCGTGTTCGGTGATCAGTGATGGGAACCAGTGATAACATAGAGCATCAGCACGGTTTACGTACCAGTTACCCACAGGGAATACCTCATAGGGTACAGGCCTGGCCAAATATTACCTCCCTGTGCAACGCATAGACGATTGTCTACACTGGTCATGAAAGGATTAACACTTTTTTTTACTGCCAATAAATAATTTTTTGCTGCTTTTATCCTACGTCAACTAGGCTACATTAATTATAGCCTAATGGCAGTGATATGGCTTGTTCGCGGTTAACAGAGCAATTTTTAAAGCCGTGCTTGGGATATACTTTCCCGCTTATTTTGTATCTTTGCGCAGTATAGTCTAAATTTAACGTAGGTATGGATCTAATAACTTTATTCATGCGTCGATCAAGTGAATTACATTAAATTGTTAGGAAAGTGAATACGTTACTAATAAGCTAATGTGTGCGTCTGCGAGCATAACACGAACATTAAGTAAGTGAAATAAAACACGTGACTGCAATTTTCAAAGTCTCTTTTTCAAAACGTCTTTAAAGACATCGAACTACTTTTCCTACATCGGTGCCAATTTAACGGGGAATATATCAATTAGCGTGTCCAGTAAAATACACGCAGTAAAGAGCAGGGATTAGTTTTCAATGGTTGACTTCAAAAGCGAGCGTGCATCATATGCCAATCAAATCATTGATGCAATCTGTCAGGACTCTGAGGATTATGCAGCCATTATTAAACGTGGATAATTTCTGATCAAACAGTAAAGTAGCTAGAGCGTTGATGAAGGGTCCTAGTGTTCAACGTTGTTGGAAAATTAATTGATAATTCTTTAAAAACTGCATTAAAAATGCTGTTTTCCGACCATTTGGAAATTGCTTTAAAGATAAGTGTTTTGCACAAATCTCGATTTCGTCCTAATGCAACCAACCCTCCGTTATTAACAAGAAACTTTGTCCTCCATTATTACCACGGAATATTTCGAGTAATCATTCGAGCACGAGCGCACAGCACACACGTCTAGTCCATTGGAGGTGCACGGAACGCTGTAAGCTGGTGACTCGAAGCGACTTACCGCTTGGCATCGTAAACTAGAGTGCTAAACTTATATTATTATTTTCTTTTTACTTCCGTTAATGGCGTGACCGCGCGCACACAGACGCAGATGTTATACGGCAGATGAGTTAGTCCTGTTGTGATGCTCGTAATGGACCCCGAACACGCTATTCTAATAATGCCAAAGGGGAGAGATGCTTTCACAACTGTGAACAACTGCCGATACAACCCTACGTGAAAACATAATATATGAAATGAGGACCAGTGATGGAGAAGTGAAGGAACGAATTGGGTGGGGGGAAACGAGGGTCCCCGTAAAATCCCTTCGGACACGGGCAACATCCGCCACGATTTTCGCTTGTGAATATTAGAATTCGCATCCACTGGGGTTCGAGTCCTGATTACTTTGATGGGAAGCTGACATGCCAATCATACGGTTAATGATGCCCCTCCTTGTTGGTGCATGTTGTTGGAGCCTCGCCTTCAATATGGGCATNACATGCCAATCATACGGTTAATGATGCCCCTCCTTGTTGGTGCATGTTGTTGGAGCCTCGCCTTCAATATGGGCATCAACAGGAGCATTTCGGTACATGTCGCTTGGACATGTAGGCTAGACGCCACGGTCCTAAGTTTTCTCAATCCTCTGCTTCCTGTTCATTGGCTGTTGCTTCGTGGTGTAGACGTATTTTTACTTCAGACAAGGTGGCACGTGGTTCGGTGCGTTCTTCCTCGCAGGTCTGTTATTGGCTCAGAGTCCACCTGGGCGTGTCTAATATACTGCAGTGATCCAATTGAAAAAGTAACAGAAAAGCACAAGTGTTTGAAGTCTAGATTGTCCTNTGGGCGTGTCTAATATACTGCAGTGATCCAATTGAAAAAGTAACAGAAAAGCACAAGTGTTTGAAGTCTAGATTGTCCTAAAACGGATCCGCGAAATTTTCCAGTCCCTAAATATGGGCCGTATGTTTCTACAAGCAACGTTTAGTTNATTGTCCTAAAACGGATCCGCGAAATTTTCCAGTCCCTAAATATGGGCCGTATGTTTCTACAAGCAACGTTTAGTTACCACTGTGCAGTCGCCTGGACAGCTGAATGATTTACCACACGAGGTGTATACCAAACAAGTGCTGCCTGACANGTTACCACTGTGCAGTCGCCTGGACAGCTGAATGATTTACCACACGAGGTGTATACCAAACAAGTGCTGCCTGACAAGTTAGCGCTAATATGAAAGTCAAATCACCTCAACTGAATACGTTTAATTTAAAGGGACGATAAATTTTAAACGTCAAAACGACTTGAAACTGGATAACTCGCTCTGATATTTTATGCTGACGGAAGATATACGATAACCTACTAACTGTAAGTATGCGCCAATTTGTATTGTATTTCTGTGCGTATGTGTTTCCGGTTATATTTATTCATCCGTAGTTATCAATAATTCGGTGAAGTAACAAAACAAATGTTTGGTCTGATGTCTACAAGATAGGGGATCAACTGAGAGGTTATAGCGAGGCGCTAAAGTTTACGCGATTAAAGTCAGTTTGCCTGGTTGCTTATGCTGGGGTTTTCATTCGTGTACGAACTGCCCGTCTTACCGAGTGAACTGCAGTTTTGGCGTGCTTGCGCCCTCGTATATGATATTCGCACACGAACCTCGTTTGTGTGGTCGGGAGCGAACGAACTTGGAGATCCGTAGGCGGACAAGTAAAATTGCCGGACGAAATATGGAGAATTTTTAGTTTATACTTTGTAAGCAAACATTTATTTTATATGCCTTATAGCTGTGCCCGCGGCTCCGCTCGCGTGGACTACGGAATTATTGTCTAGGTTTT
>NQII01000137.1:0-29305 GCA_002778355.1 Clitarchus hookeri | reverse complement strand
CTCTGAATTTCTTCTTATAGTCTTTTCTCAGAATCTTCACACAACAAACCGTTCAAAAATCACCGTATGTTTGACGTATTTAGTTGTTTCAATTATATGACATGTATCACAAGCGTTTAATACTTCTCTTGAAATAAACGTATCTTATATTTTGTTAAATAGAACTTTTAACTTTATTACATCCGTAAATTATAATAATTAATATATAAATATTACGAATAAAAACAGAGAGAAAATACGTGTGTTGGTAATGCCTAACAATAAATAGTTCCCATGCAAAATGTTATTAAACTGAGAGCGCACAAATGCAGTGCGTTGCCCCTTTGGTGTAATTTGCTACACTCAGATAATCTTCGATAGCATGAGGCTGGGAATAGCCTAAAAGTGGAACTTCAGCAGGGCTCCAGGAAAGTTGGAAGTAGCCATGAATGAACTGTATACGAACATTCGAAAGGTTTTTCAAGCATATACCCAGGCAATTTTCGGAATGGTTTTCTCGGGTTGTTGTGATTTTTCTTCTCCATAAGCATTATGCTCTAACTCCAGTTTGGTCAGAAACCACAGGTATATCTTTCACGTAGGTATAGTCGGTTTCATCTGTCACAAATCTTCGATCCTATACCTGAGTTGGGAAGACATGCGGTTATTTTTGTTTTTTTTTTCTCCCGAACATACAAGGCAATTAAACCATTTTTTTTTGTGTGAAAATTCTCAAGACCTCGATGTTAAGAGCCGCCCNTGTGTGAAAATTCTCAAGACCTCGATGTTAAGAGCCGCCCAGATCTGTTCACTCACTCTTTGTATAATATAGGCAGGTAGGTAGTTGGGCTTAACGTCTCGTCGACAGCGAGGTCATTATAGACGTAGCAAGTTTCTCAGGGAAGAGGGAAAGGGGAAGGAATCGGCCATATCCTTTGTTAAGGAATCACCCCAGCATTCGCCTGGAGTGATTTCGGGAAACCGTCTNAGGGGAAGGAATCGGCCATATCCTTTGTTAAGGAATCACCCCAGCATTCGCCTGGAGTGATTTCGGGAAACCGTCTTTGTATAAGAAGCCTGTTTGTTTCGTTTGGCACAGCTCTCAGTTCGCTAGGAACCCCCCTCCCCCCAGAAAATTTGAGAATAGCAAACATGATCTAGACAAACAAAGAAAATAACCCCAGTGTAAATATAATGACGTATTTCCGTAAGTACAAGCATTCTTGTGGTTAACATTTTACGGTGAATGTAAGGCAGAATGTTAAATATGTAAACATGGATGATAAAACTTCAAGTTTCAATAAAAATTATTTTATAGTTTTTATTTGCCTGTAAGATAAGTTTACATAGAATTAATTATCACAGTCAGCCTTAATAGTAAGACCGTTGACTTTTCAACAGAGTCTAATTTTCCTTAGTTTTATTTTCTTGGTTTGAATGGGCATTGACCCATTTTAAAAAAAAATGCAACCTTGTTCAAGAAATACATACTCTAATAAGTATTAAAATCTGTGTCTGGGCTGCAATTATGAGCTCTTTCTGAATTTTAATTCTGTGCAACCAGCACATACATAGAACATTCTATTTCAGAAATATTTGCGGTGCAAGTTTTAGAAGATTCGCCAAGTACCGTATACACATATATTACTTGGAAATTCACTTTACACTNATATTTGCGGTGCAAGTTTTAGAAGATTCGCCAAGTACCGTATACACATATATTACTTGGAAATTCACTTTACACTTTACGTATTTTATTGTACTTTGATAATGAAAAAACAGCAATAAAGACTAATTCAACATCTCTAAAATATATGTACATGCGAAGGAATCTTGTACTTCGTAACATGGCTTCATATTTTCTGGTAACGTAAAATTTTGAAGTAAACTAAGCAATTTTTAACTTTCGATTGAATACTATATACTTCTTCCACCATGTCTGTATTTTTAACCTTTTCGAACATAAATCATCTCTGAATAATTAATTATCGCGATCGTGATTCCCTGGAGGTAATATTTCATGACTTTTATTTTGCAATGCCCGATTCAAACATCCGCAAAGTAAATATTTAAAAAAACTGCGGGAAAAAAACTTATCTCTGTTGCCATAGATGCAGCTAAGTAAAACATTTACCGTGGTAAGTTTTATTTATTCCTAGCGTTTGGTACAAAAGTGGTTTAATAAAATTGTTTCCAGCTTGATGAACTTTCTGATGTGATTAATATAAGTGGAATATAGTGTTAGCCTTTCCAGTGAATTGAATGACGCCCAAAAGAATAGTTTTTGTGTGAATTACGTTTTTCAGAAAATAAAATTTTTAATTACAAAATAAAAATACGCGACTCAAATGAAATAATTGGGAAGCGAGTGTGGTTGTAAACCAAGATCGTAACGTTTTCGAATTCAGTTTCGACAATACTAAAAAAATAAATATGAGACCCAGACATTTAACTAGCAGGGCAACATATATATAAAAGCGGTGAATAATAACCATGTTGGATCACTTTAATGACGTTTCCTGTAAAAATTCTTTCCTTCGCACTGTGGAACACAGTTGAAAAGAGACAAAACTGAGATGTATAATCTTCACGTCTATTCGAATATAAATATAGAACCTCCCCCCCCCCTAAATTCGAGGAAAGCATCAAGGTTTTTTTTCTGANTCGAGGAAAGCATCAAGTTTTTTTTTCTGAAGGTGAAGCCTTAAAATTGTAATATTACTTAAATGATGACATCCATCATATTGTTGTGGAATAACACTTTTTACCACCACAGATTGCATCCTTTAACTCACGTTAGTCTGCTTTTGAGGTGTCATATAATAACAACATAAACATAAATTTATTTACAGAAAAAAACATTGGAAAAAGGTATGGTTGAATACATTTAACATTACTTATAGTTAGGGCAACTGATTTTTCGCGAATAAATCGGAGCAAACAATAGACTTCAATACTATATATGCACCTCGGCTGTTATTCACACTTTCACTGGCTGCTGGTGTCGTTTCCGCATTCGACCGAGCCATTCATTCCTCCGCAACTCCGACACTCTACCTTCGTGATTAGTGCCCAGACACCAACAGAACATGCTTCAGACAATCAAAAATGCTTGACGGCCCCACAGTGATTTGAATAGTATCGTGTCTGGAAATCTTTTCGCGAAATATCACTGCCCCTATTTATAAATGTCAAAGTCAGGTAAACCGTTTAGCTTGTAGAGTTTGCATATAGCGTCATTTACAGTACACGCCATGTACTTTGGATGAAAACATGTTCTTTAATCCCACGTCTGTATATTAGTGTTTCCCTTCAGTAGTAGGGGTATGGGGATTCGGGCACACAGGGTTCAGGTATAGGTGGTAAGAGTATTTTAATAAAAAATTGAAAAGTTTCGGCTCGCTACCTTAGATTTTTAATAACTAATCGGTTTATAGTGCCGTTGCAGATCATAATTCTATTAAAAGATTTCAAGACCAGTAAAACACTTTTGTTCGTATGCACTTTCGTAGTTGAATGATTTTACATGTCACGTGCCTCAGGTGTATGTTCACGAATCATGGACGTTCAGAATTGGAGTACTTTATTACGATTGGCCCAGTCAAGTAGAAACATGGCTTCTCACGTAAACACTCGGCCAATAACGAAAGGAAGTTGTGGTTGTGAGCGTAGGATATTGAAGTCTAGCACAACCATAAATATTTTCGCAAAATACACCTGTCCCTACATATATCACTTTAAATTAGCATTTTTCACCAGCTTCCAGGCATTTTTTCACGCAATATGGATAACTCTTTCATCATCACAGTGAGTATCCATCGGTTGCATCCAAAAGTTACACTTCCGTTAAAGAACGGACGGGCACAGGCCAAATGAAGTGCATGTATTTTTGTTGAATTTTTTAAAATATCTTAGGGATGGCTATGTGTTACAAATCCACAGGCACTAGATTCTCCCGCACAAAGAAACTTACCTTCAATAAATTAGTGGTGTTAGCAGAGAATTTGAATGTGTGCTAGGGAAAAGTTGAGAACCTGGTTCATACAATCGGTAGTTATAGTCTATTCGGGGTTTATTCACACTTTTTGAATCAAACCTTTGGAAAATCACCTCGAGTATGGCGTGTTTGATTGTTTCCTAATTATTTCATGTTTCACAACCGTTTTATACTTCTGTTAACGTAAAAATATGTCATTTTTGGTTGAATTGAACATTTGTNTACTTTGGATGAAAACATGTTCTTTAATCCCACGTCTGTATATTAGTGTTTCCCTTCAGTAGTAGGGGTATGGGGACTCGGGCACACAGGGTTCAGGTATAGGTGGTAGGAGTATTTTAATAAAAAATTGAAAAGTTTCGGCTCACTGCCTTATATTTTTAATAATTAAATCGGTTTAGAATGTCGCTCCGGATCATAATTCCATTAAAAGATTTCAAGACCAGTAAAACACTTTTGTTCGTATGCACTTTCGTAGTTGAATGATTTTACATGTCACGTGCCTCAGGTGTATATTCACGAATCATGGACGTTCAGAATTGGAGTACTTTATTACGATTGGCCCAGTCAAGTAGAAACATGGCTTCTCACGTAAACACTCGGCCAATAACGAAAGGAAGTTGTGGTTGTGAGCGTAGGATATTGAAGTCTAGCACAACAATAAATATTTTCGCAAAATACACCTGTCCCTACATATATCACTTTAAATTAGAATTTTTCACCAGCTTCCAGGCATTATTTCACGCAATATGGATAACTCTTTCATCATCACAGTGAGTATCCATCGGTTGCATCCAAAAGTTACACTTCCGTTAAAGAACGGACGGGCACAGGCCAAATGAAGTGCATGTATTTTTGTTGAATTTTTTAAAATATCTTAGGGATGGCTATGTGTTACAAATCCACAGGCACTAGATTCTCCCGCACAAAGAAACTTACCTTCAATAAATTAGTGGTGTTAGCAGAGAATTTGAATGTGTGCTAGGGAAAAGTTGAGAACCTGGTTCATACAATCGGTAGTTATAGTCTATTCGGGGTTTATTCACACTTTTTGAATCAAACCTTTGAAAAATCACCTATAGTATGGCGTGTTTGTTGTTTCCTAATCATTTCATGTTTCACAACCGTTTTATACTTCTGTTAACGTAAAAATATGTCATTTTTGGTTGAATTGAACATTTGTNCATTTCATGTTTCACAACCGTTTTATACTTCTGTTAACGTAAAAATATGTCATTTTTGGTTGAATTGAACATTTGTTTATATTTCATCAAGGAATTATATTTCATTTATAATTAATATGAATAAAATTGGAGTGAAAATAGTTGTGTTGGTAATGCGTAGTAGTTAATATAGTTCTTTGGCATAATATAATTAAACTGAGTGCTCACGAATGAGGTGCGTGATCATTTTGGTGTAATTTTCTAGGCCTAGTTAAGCTTTGTTTGCATGAGGCGGAAGAATAGCCTGAAAGTAGAACTTTAGCAGTGTTTCATAAAAGTTGGGCTTAACCGTGAATGGACTATAGTAGATAAATACGCAGAAACGAAACTACGTGACGGTTTTTTTTGACGTGGGTGTGCTCACTCTCGGATTGGCTGCGCGAGGCTATGGGAACGGACCTTGTTTCTGATTGTCTACAGGATGGTGTGAGAGGTTCTCTATTGGCTGGGCTGCCGGCTAGCGAGCACGCTATTAGACGCTGATTGGCGAACGGCGTCCCAACGTCTTGCTGACCAGCGACGCCATTTTTGTTGTGTACGCAACTGGAGTTTGTGGTACACGTGGCTGTTTCACCTCTGTATTCTTAACTAGTCCACGGCTTAACTCGTCAGTTCTGTACACGTCCCAGATAACTTTTACATCGGCCGGTGCTTTCAGGATGAGTACTTTATCTCAGAAGCGAAATTTCATGGTGGTTCCGTTGATGCAAGAGTGGAGCGTGAAGAGATTTTGGCGGCTCTTAATATCGATGTCTTGAGAGCCGATGAGGGTGAAGCGAGGTGAGTATGGAGCAGCGTCGGAGTGAAGGGGCGGGGGAAACGGGAGGTCCCCGAGAAAACCCGCCGACCAGCGACATCGTCCGACACGATTCCCACATGCGAAAATCCGTTAGTGACCCCNGTCCCCGAGAAAACCCGCCGACCAGCGACATCGTCCGACACGATTCCCACATGCGAAAATCCGTTAGTGACCCCGCCGGAATTCGAACCCGGTTCGCCTAGATGGGAGGTGAGTAGTCTAACCACTCCGTTAATGTAAGCGAACTCGATCGTTCATTGACAGCGCAAAGCAAACGGTCTTTTTGTTGTCCTGACGGGGCGCACCCTATATTTAATACACCAACTATTGCAGTAAAGAGAGGGGAGCAGGTTATAGGTGCGTGCCAGGCCCTAGGCCTATACGCTCTATAAACAAAACTTGGGTGTAGGAAGAACATCCTTCAATCTGCTAAGTGAGGTTTCGGAGTGCTAAGCCAGCGTTTGTGGCACGGCCCTCCACTCCAATTAAACTAGGACTAAGCCCGTGAAAGGGTCAAAGTTAGGGACTGGAATATTTCGCGAATTAATTTTACAAGTTATACTTGAAACGCACGTAAATTTCTGTTATGTTTTCAATTGGATCATAGTTTATTAGACACGTTGTGGTGAACTCTGAGCCAATAACACGCCTGCAAGGAAACCAGTACCGAACCCCATGCCACGTGGTCTGCGGTAAAACAAGCTACACACTGGGGCAGCAACCAATTAACACAAAGCCGAGTCTCGAAAATACGTAGGACTGTGGAGTCTAACTTACAGGTCAATTAAAACGCGAAATTTGCCTGTCTCTAGTCAGTGTAAACACTTCATTGTTTTGATTTATTTCATTTTCTGATTATTCGGTTTCCTTTTGCTAGCACAACACGTACGCCTAAGGTTTCGAGGTGCCATAGAACCTTGCTCCACATCGTATACGATCATACCTTCCTTTATTGCTATACCCTTCCTGGTTTCAACATTATTTTTCTTCTTATTTTCCTTCTTGTCGTGTTTTTACTATTGTACTTGAATATCTCCTCGTTCCATGTATTATATTAATCTATTATTTTATTTTGGGGTTTTGGATAGTTTCCCCAAATGACCACTAAATTGATTCTTTATTTGTTTCCGTAACATTTGTATGTGTTTATCTTATATCTTCACGTCAACAGAAAGAGTTATATTTGTTTGCTGACATGTTTATTCTGTATATTTGCTACGTATGTAATTCCATTGCTGTATTTTTTCGTGTTATTGTTATTGTAATAAAACATCTATCAATTAAAAAAAAAATCAGATCATGGTAAACCGGCGAGGCCGCCGGGGAGAACCCGCATGCTGGGTGGGTTTTTCATGCCAGGAAGGAAAAGATAGAATTAATACATAGTTGAACATGCATTGTTATATGTAGTCTATTCGCGGTTTCTTCTCACTATTTGAGTTAAACCTTTGAATAATAACCACATGCATAACGTGTTTGCTTGTTTCTTAAATATGGCTTGTACCACAAACGTGTTATGCTTCTGCTAAGCATAGAAGAACTTAATAGTACCTTATTATTGGTTAAATTTAATTTTTATTTATAGTTAATCTATAAATAGTAATATTTCATTTATGATTAATATTAATGAAAAAAGTGAAGAAAATGAGTGTGTTGGTAATGCCTAGTAAAAAAAAGTTCTTATACAAAATTGTATTACACTGAGTGCGTAACAATAAGAAAGTAGAATTAGATCAAAAACTTTGTACATACACCATTGCAGAGGTATGTCGTAAAAAAAACACAGTTTGCCTGTAGGCGAGAAGACGAGGACAGATGCCAGTTTCCGAAACGTCGCTACTGGTTCGCCAAGAAAACTGTGTGTTTTCTTCTGCTACGTCTGGGTTTTGTCTTTCGGTTTTGAGCTCATATGCTTGTGTTCGCGTCAGTGTTCGTTTGTGCTTGCTTCGTCGGGTCGCCCAGAGGTATTTGCGTGTATTTGTATATGGTGAATTTTTTTTTTCTTTGTTTCTCGTCTCGTTTTGTTTCGCTTTGTTTGGCATAATTCTTGACTGAATTCTTTATGGCATTATTTTTATGTTTTGAATGTCTGTGGACATTAAAAAAAAAAAGTGTTTTAAGTATATCCCATAACAAGAGACATGCAAAATCCGCGTTATTATTTGGCATCAGGCTGAACTTCACAGTACCGTATGCATTAAAGACACCGTCGTTTTTCCGTTGGATGCTGCGTAGATGTGAAGCCACGTCCTTTCTAACTGAGCTGCACGTGATTGGGCAAACAATTATGGCGTGTTCATTCATTGGCGTAGAGTTACCTGGGCCACGTCAGATAAACTGCTGTCCAGTGAAAAACGTATTGCAAAGGTGCACGTCTTTAAAGAGTTTAACGTGTCCCCAAATAACAATGTGAATTTTACAGGTGTCTGCTCATCACCGCTTGAACTCAAGAAATCCACGGGTCTCTAGTTACGAGGAACAGAGTGTACAGTACTGTATATGCCAGAACGCAGTGTTACAGCGCGTGTTTATTGACCGCATGTACTGGAAAACCCCGTCCATAAAGGACTGTCAAAGACGATTTATTGGACGGTTCGGGGCCCGGAAGCCACCAGCAAAATGGGCGGGCAATTGAGGCTGCGATTTCCTGTGTGTGCAGACATGCCTCGATACATGCTGTTCACGGTTGTTGGAGAACTTTCGAGAGCCCTGCGTAAGAAAGACTTCTAATCTCATTTTGTTTCTTTCCACTGCATATAAGGTTAACCGTAGAATGAATACGTCATAAAGTGTTCATTGTAGCTGCGCAGTAGCCACTCTTTTTGTTCTCAACACTGGAATGCTTTTCTGCCAATACCACTTAAAAAACAACGCGGATATGACTGAAGGCTAGAGGATTGTATATGCACTGAAAAAACAGCTTTATGGTGACAAAAAAAAATTTTTGGCTAACACAAAATTATTTCTTCAATATATACATAACACAATATTTAGTGGGGCTAACAAAATTTCGTTTATAGTCACTAATAAATTCGGTGTGTTTGTATGCAATAATGTGTTCGTCATTCGCAACCAAAATCTTAGGATGATAGCAGCAATACTGATTAGTGAGGTTCACAAAGGTGTTTTGCAGCTTGTGAGCTTTTGTGGGCAGGCATGGTCTAAATACAATTCAACAGTAAATTCAAAGTCGTCACCGGCGGGTTTCCAAACTTAGACCTCTCAACTGCGAGCTAAGCGTGTTACCATTACGCCACCTTGCTTGACGTTAAAGTATTGTCTTCAGCATGTATATAATGAAAATCTAATAAGTGGCACACACGGCAAGGCTTGCACACTTCACCTCATGACAAGTAAATTTTCTGGAATCAACCGCGTGTAACATTTATTTACTTGGAATAAAGGAATGACATAATCAGTTCATAAGTAGTTAAGAATATCCCTGATGAATTAGTTCGTAACCTGATGCAAAGAATAGAACACAGACAAATATGGCGTCGTGGCCAGACAGAAGGTGGCCACTTAGAATATGCCAGAGCGCATGCGCAGAATATAACGGACGTAGTTTTGCAGTCGCAGCAAAATGTTTTGCTGTGGCTAACACGAATGCCGTTACTGCCAACTAAATATTTCGTGGCAGCCAATAACCGTATTTTCAATAAACAAATATGTTAGTGAGCACTAACTACTTTAGTACTAGTCAATCTACGTGTTATTGGGCACCAAAATCTGTTTTTACCAACAACAAAATTTTGCCTTGGAAAGCATCAACCAAACAGTTTTTGTAGCCATTAACACATTTTTTTTTTCAGTGTGCAAGCAAGGGCTTTGAGATGTTTGTCCAACTTTAATGCAATTATAATATTTTGAAGCTAGTCGAAGTATTTTATTCATATAAAAGGGCGGATCTGTTGCATATCGAAATTTAAACAAACAAGTTTCTCATTGACGCTGTGACTTTGGCAGTTGCATTGCTCATGGTAGAGTCAGTGTTGGTGGACACGCGTAGAAGTCTAAAATCGGTCTACTTCATCTTTAGTATATGAGGTGAACATTGCCATGGGCTGTCTCATTCTGATCACGTGTCATCCAAGTGAAAACCATGAAAATGTTGGATAATTTAATGGTATGCAAATTCGTACTCCTATGTGCTGCACTTTTAGAAATTTATGTAGACTTACGGAGACATTTACGGAGGTGCAGAGTTTATTTACGGAAAGGCACCCCGTATTGACGAATAACGGAAATGAGCTCCGTAAAAATAAAATACGGAAGTTCTTCGTATTCTTATGACTTCGATTTTGAGACACGAACAATGCCGATGATACCCGAAGCGTATGAAATCCCATCTTTACAATACTACTTCGTGTAAAATAGTAGTAGGTGAGTGGCGAATCATTCATGGAGTGCCAATTCTTTGATTCTTTTTCAAATTCCGCTACAGGACAAAACCTTCTGTATATACGCACACAACGAAAATAAAACTATTTTTTTTCGTAACCTCGTTTTATAAACCGCAAATAAAACAAAATAGCTAGCGCTCTAACACGACTTGAAACTAAAAGAGGCGCGTTCATCTTTTTCGTGTAAAATCCATATTTACGAAATACAGTACTTCCTGTAGAGGCGTGGAAGGTGAGTGGTTCCAGTTATTGAGTGTTAATGTTTCGATTCTTGTTAAAATCCCACCACAGGAGAAAACATTTAAACTTTGTTTTATTTCTCTGTTATACAAAGTGAAATACAGTACGAAAAATATATATATTTATCTTACCCCTGTTTGTAAACCTGAAATAAATTCGCAAACACTCTAACATGACTATAAACTAAGAAAAGTACATACATAATTCTGTATGATTCCCATATTTACAAGTAAATGTGTAGTGTAAGTGTGATTGGTAAATTAATAGGGTGTTGAATAGTAATTTTTTTCTCAGTTCAAATCCCACTACCGGGCAAAATTTCTTAAACCTTTTTATAGTAATTTTTATACACAGTGAAATACTCACAAAAAACGAAAGTAAAACATTTTTTTGTTACCTCTTTTTATAAAGAGCAGATTTTAAAAAAAATCTTGCAAGTTTATGGCACGTTCCATAAATTCACGGAGATTTATGTGAAATTTATGAAGATAACGTTATTGAAAAAAACTAAGAGTCCGTAATTTCAGGAAGATGTCTGGATAATTTGAAACCGGTACTTTCGGTAATTTTACAGACAATTTTTAACAGTGTGTACATGGTTGGACTGAGTATCCGGGGTTCTAAGCGCATGGCATGCGACGTTAGTCGGCCGTCAACAGTGCCATGTGACAGGTAATAACATTCACGCAATTTCAGCTTATCATATTAACAGGCACGCCTCGTAAAATATCGAATGTTACTAGGGCACTACAAAGACTATGTATAACCATACGCCATTTTTAGTCGTTCTGGCGTTATGAAATTTCCATATTACACACTCAAACCAACGTCAAGTCTTAGAACTAAATTTAATTATTTTCCAACTTAACTAAGAGCCTGTATGGCGCTGTTTATTGTAGTATGCGTGTAGTTATAAGCTGTTCGGGGTAAAATGAGCACCTTTGAAAGCTCTGTTTTAGATCTACTTGTATACACGTTGTGTATTCTTCCACCTTATTTAAAATTAACATTACCACGGACCTCATCACTTTATCCATGCGACGGTCAAGTGAAACTGCAAAATTATTATAAAAGTAAATATTTTACAAATATCCTCATTTTTACTCTTTGATGTATTACAAAAACAGGGAGCGCAAGAAATAATTATAAGTTATTACTAGGGCCAGTGACTTTTCGCGTAAAAATCGGAGCACACAGTAGACTTCAATACTATATCCACACTACAGCTGTTGTTATACCTCCATTGGCTGCTGGTGCCGTGTCCGTCTTTTNACAGTAGACTTCAATACTATATACACACCTCAGCTGTTGTTATACCTCCATTGACTGCTGGTGCCGTGTCCGTCTTTTACCAAGCCGCTCAGGACTAAGTAACTCCGACACTGAACCTTCGTGATTCGTGCGCAAACGGTTAACATGGGCCAGAACATTTTTCAGCCAATCAAAGAAGCTGGACGACCCTACAGTGCTTTGGACTGTATCTTGTCTCGAAATCTTTTCGCGAAAACTCACTGCCCCTAGTTATTACAAATGCTTACCTAACACCTATTGTTTGACGTTAAGACGTGAAACTACTTTCCATTCATCGTTACCAACTATACTGGGCGCATGTCACTCAGTGCGCCCAATAAAATAAATGCAGGCAGTGGCAGTGACATTTTTCTAAGATTGATTTAAAAAGTGCTCACTTTATTGCGAACAACCTTTAGCTATGGGCAGTGTTTTTTTAATTAGTTAATTTCAAGAGTGCTTACTTTGCTGTGAAGAGCCTTAAGGCGAGGTTTCCCGCAGACAGCGAGCAACCGACACATCCCACCCACGTGTTGGGGTTGCGTGCGACGGGGCAGCGAAAGCGGCGCCTGATTGTCCGGAGGCGTCGACCTCACGCGAAGAGCACGGAGGGGTGCGAGCGGAGGCGATATTGCCCCTGGCGTCTGGGAGTTATAGCTAATGAGAGGAGCCGGATATCCTTGGAGGGCCGAGGGAAGCACCGCGGGGGAGGGGATGCGTCAGGAGCTGAGGGCCCCGGAAGGTCTCCGGAAGCCGCTAGGATCTGCTGTCAAGAACACAGCTAAGCTGCGCCTGCCATCCCGCGTTTGTGGCCGTCACGAGTCGCCTCGGGTTCCTCCGGGTGGGGAGGCTTGACCGACGGCGAAGACGTCAATCCCTCTGCCACAGTGTATATAGACTGTTCACGCTAAAGTGAGCACTTTAGAAACCAACCTTCTAAAAAAAAATAATACTGCCCGTTAAGGCTGTTGCCTGGTTCTAAAGCCGTGATAATTTAGTATAGTTCAACACAAGTTAATGAAATACAATTTTCCCGCGTTCCTGTTAAAGATAGACATATATAACCAGATACTTTTTTGAGCACTAAAATACGTGTTTCTTTCTTATCAAAGCCTTTTGTAACATTAATTTATAGCCTGTTTCCTACAAAGATCAGAAAACTTTAATAATTCAATAGAAATAACTGAAAAAAACAATTGTTATACAGTATGAGTATAAAAGGATACCCCAACTTTGAAGGTCTATACTACTGTCAAAACAAAACAACCTACAACCTTGATTGAACAATCAAATGAACCGTGGAACCATGAAATTTGTTTAGCATGCATTCATAAGTGTTCAATGTGACCACCATGAGCGGCCCGAACGACATATACGTGATAATCAAACTCATTCCAAGCTCTTGTCAGCATGTCCGGTTTTATGGTTTGGATGGCGTCCGTAACTTTCGGTTTAAGATGGTGNGCTAGGATCTGCTGTCAAGAACACAGCTAAGCTGCGCCTGCCATCCCGCGTTTGTGGCCGTCACGAGTCGCCTCGGCTTCCTCCGGGTGGGGAGGCTTGACCGACGGCGAAGACGTCAATCCCTCTGCCACAGTGTATACACTGTTCACGCTAAAGTGAGCACTTTAGAAACCAACCTTCTAAAAAAAAATAATACTGCCCGTTAAGGCTGTTGCCTGGTTCTAAAGCCGTGATAATTTAGTATAGTCCAACACAAGTTAATGAAATACGATTTTCCCGCGTTCCTGTTAAAGATAGACATATATAACCAGATACTTTTTTGAGCACTAAAATACGTGTTTCTTTCTTATCAAAGCCTTTTGTAACATTAATTTATAGCCTGAAATAACTGAAAAAAACAATTGTTATACAGTATGAGTATAAAAGGATACCCCAACTTTGAAGGTCTATACTACTGTCAAAGAAAACAACCTACAACCTTGATTGAACAATCAAATTAACCGTGGAACCATGAAATTTGTTTAGCATGCATTCATAAATGTTCAATGTGACCACCATGAGCGGCCCGAACGACATATACGTGATAATCAAGCTCATTCCAAGCTCTTGTCAGCATGTCCGGTTTTATGGTTTGGATGGCGTCCGTAACTTTCGGTTTAAGATGGTGAGGGGGAAGCGAGCTCGCATTCGACACGTCAATGTGAAGGGGACGGTCTGATGTTTCTTTTATTGTGCGCCATCCCATTGGCACCTATCTGTTCGCGGATACCTGAACGAGACGTTGCCGCAGCGCTGGATTGGTCGAGGAGCAGCTGGTGACCAGGCTCTTCATCACTGGCCCCCAAGAAGCCCGGGTCTTACCCCGTGCGATTTTTTCTATGGGGGTAGAGAAAGGATCAAGTGTTTCGTACACCATTGCGGCTAACATTGACGACCTCAAAACGAGAATTACGGACACCATCCAAACCCTAACACCGGACATGCTGACAAGAGCGTGGAACGAGCTTGATTATCGCGTAGATGTCGTTCGCGCCGCTCGTGGTGGTCACATTGAACATTTATGAATGTATGGTAAACAACTTCATGGTTCCAAGGTTCATTTGATTGGTCAATCGAGGTTGTAGGATGTTTAGTTTTGATATTATAGACCTTCAAAGTTGGGGTATTCTTTTATACTCATTATGTATTTGTATCGATACAGAGCTTGAGAGTTCAATGTATCAAACTTGCGTTTTCGTTTCCAGTTTATATCTTCAAAACTAGCTTCAAAGACGTAATTCATTAACATGTGTTTCTCGTATACCAAATTCTCACCGCTTTCGAACTTGGCAACAGCCTGAAGCCTGCCTGGTGCTTGAAATGCGTGACAGTATGTTAGAAATTCACGGTTTTCTGCGAAACTATTAAACCTGCGTCCAATCTGCTGATCTACGAAAAAAAACACACGCTTCAAACGAGGGCTCTTTAGTGATTTCAACACGTAACGCACATTAGAAACGCAATTTTTGAGTATTCCAAAATGGCTGGAAACTGCTTTTTACAAAGCGCTATCTGTAAGTATACGTGTAAGATACATACAAAACTACTCAAGGGCTCTGCATTGAACCTTCCTACAGACTTTTCGCCAATAAAATAATAGGGTTGCTGCTGAAAAGTCCCATAGGTAGGGGCAGTGATATTTAGCGAAAAGATTTCGAGACAAGATACAGTCCAAAGCACTGTAGGGTCGTCCAGCTTCTTTGATTGGCTGAAAAATGTTCTGGCCCGTGTTAACCGTTCGCGCACGAATCACGAAGGTTCAGTGTCGGAGTTACTTAGTCCTGAGTGGCTTGGTCAAAGACGGGCACGGCACCAGCAACCGATGGAGGTATAACAAGAGCTGAGGTGTGTATATAGTATTGAAGTCTACTGTGTGCTCAGATTTTTACGCGAAAAGTCACTGGCCCTACCCATAGGTACACGCAATGCGACGAGCACACTGCACGTCAGTTCAGAGCCTTGCGCTTAGTGGCGAAGACGAGCTTGATGCGCAAGGCAGTGTCGCCCTTATCGCTCCCGCGCTTTTTGGGCTCAAACGCGGAAAACAGCTCTAGGTAAACTCAAAGCCCGAATCAGTGATATCAATCTGCGAAATTACATTCACTGGAAGTAATTTGATAAGCTACTGCCGACTGGCAAATCAAGCAAATGAACTCGGAGCGAATAGCAGTGGAATTCTCGACATTCAGTGGGAATCACAAATAAATCAGTGAAATTCAGCCATCCTATCAATTAGTTATCAGGCACTGATTATCAATCGCTAATTTTTCACTGATTTGGCTCAATTTTCACTGTTTCAGTGAGCGAGTGAAGAGATTTGGGCGGCTCTTAACACGAGGTTTTGAGAGCCGATGAGGTTGAAGCAAGATGAGTTTGGAGCAGCACCGGAATGCAAGGGCGGATAAAACGGGAGATCTCCGAGAAAACCCTGCCGACCAGAGGTATCGTTTGGCACGATTCCCACTTGCGAAAATCCGGGAGTGAACCGGCCTAGGATTGTACCCGGTTTGCCTTGGTGGGAGGCGAGCAGTCTACGAAACATCTCATCCACCCCGGCCCCCTCGTACTGTTTCAGGTTTAGAGTGTAGGTGGGACCTTAACTTAACAGTTGCTGCCGTGTACACTGGCATGCAGACTAGCAGTTAAGTTGGCAGCGAATGAAGGAAAATAGTTCCAAGTGTTGACGTTGTACTACGCGTGTAATGTTTAAATTTTTGGTAAATCGTGTTTGTAATTGTTTGCTTTACGCGCATTAGAATGCGAAATTGCATATCAGTAATGAATTCAGGTTCCCAACTATTTCACATATTCACTTCACCGACGCATGAATAAAGTGAATGGCAATGCAGATTTTACAGGTGGCGGAAGGATACAATAAGTGAGGGAAAAAGTAGATCTTAAGCAGGGCTTCCAGAAGCACTAAATTAACGTGAACAGTCTGTACATAGGTACACAGGTGAAACAACGCAAGCCCCACACTACTGCAAAATGGCAGCCCTGGCCAGCAACAAGTCCGAACGCTATTTGCCAATCAGCGCCTGGTAACTTACAAGCCATAGCCAGTAGGGTACATTTCGCAGCACGCGGTAGCCAATCAGATTCAAGACCCGTTCCCGGACCGTCGCACAACCTATCATGGAATGAGTTCGCCCACATCAAAGGAACTGACACGCCATTTCGTCTCTATATTTATTTACTAACTGACGTGATTTAGTCTCTATGTAGTTACATACTCTGTGGTGAAGACATCATGCCTCAAAGTGGCCCAACTTAACCAGCGAGTTACTGCCGACAATGGATGACGTCTTATTTACGGCTTGCAGAAAACACTTATGACGCCAGTCTTTGAAGGAAAAAAAACTTTCCGACCGTAACTGAATTTATTTTACAGTAAACGCAGAGTGACATAGCTACGGAATCTTTAGCATCAAACCATAAACTTTCCATTTCTAAACGTTGAATAAAAAGTGTAGTTTTTAAATTAATTTTCATTTAATAGTTGACTTTTTGTTTTTGTTATATTATAAACATTACATTAACAATTTGCGAAAAGAAGCACACGCGTGATGGACATAAAAGTTACGCAGAGGTTCTAAAAGTGTGCAATTTACCGTGAACGAACTGTTACACTGAACTTCTCGTACTGGAACCGGGGGGCCATGCATTGTAAGAGTCAGTCCTGTGTACATCGTTCCCCACTCTGCTTTGGGGGAAATGTTAGAGAACGTGTTACGGCCATTCGTAAATTAGAAGCAGGCTACAGGACAACGCACTCAAAACCTAGTCGAGTGAAAACGGAGGAAACCCAGTGAAAATGGCTCCACTGTGAATCCACGATAGTTCCCTGAATTGCACGGATTCAGAAGCTCGTTGCAGATCTCTGCTGAGACCAGTGAATATAGTCTATTCGCGGATTCTTCACACTTTTTGAATCAAACCTTTGAAAAATCACCCATGTGTTTGTTTTTTTCTAAACATGTCATGCGTCACAAGCGTTTTATGCTTGTTAACATAAAAATGCCTCTTTTTGGTTAAGCTGATCTTTTACTTACATGTAGGGCCAGTGAGTTTTCGCGTGAAAATCGGAGCACACAGTAGACTTCAATACTACATACACACCTCAGCTGTTGTTATACCTCCAGTGGCTGCTGGTGCCACGTCCGTCTTTGACCAAGCCACTCAGGCTCAAGTAACTTCGACACTGAACCTTCTTGATCCGCGCGCAAACGGTTAATATGGGCCAGAACATTTTTTAGCCAATCAAAGAAGCTGGAAGACCCTACAGTGCTTTGGGCTGTATCGTGTCTCGAAATCTTTTCACGAAATATGTGATCTATAAATTATAATACTACATTTATAATCAATATGTATGAAACAGGGATAAAATACGTGTGTTGGTAATGCCTAGTAAGAAATAGTTGTTATGCAAAATATTTTTACACTGAGTGCGCGCGACTGCGGTTCATTTTCCCTTTGGTGTAATTTTCTATACTTGGTTAAGCTTTGTTTGCATTACGCGGAGAAATATCCTGTTAGTATAACTTAAATAGGGCTTCAGAAAAGTTTGAAGTAACTGTGAATTGTGTATACTCTGCAGGGCGCTGCAGTAACGGGAGGTTATCCGAGAAGATGTATATAGAGTTTTTCTGGCTATTAACCACTCATTCTCTTTCATTCTGTCTTTTTCTGACCATCTGCAGAATTAATTCCCCCCCGTTTTTTCATATTGCCGGAGTACAGCCGTTAAACTTAACCATATTTAGACTCTGGGTTTTACTGATGCTCGATAATGTTATGCATTAATCAACTTTTCCAATCTTGGCTAGCGATGATTCCTTTCGGGGTAGGAAATAATATATTAAATCGACCGCTAAAGAAATATTTATGCTCCAGATATAGAAGTTGATTACAGGCGGTACTAAATACAATAAGAAACATAAAAATTTCCCCTTCATTTTTCCCCTCTGTTTCATACGAGTAGAAATAATATTTCTAAGTATGACAGAAAAGTTTATTTTTTCAAAAGAATAAAAATATGAGTATTGCCTTAGCAGGTTATGTAAATTCATACCGGATCTGGCAACCACAAACAGATTCAGTGAGTGTGTCCCGTTCGTATTGTGACTTTCGTATACACATTGTAATCATGAAAACTGTTTACTGTGTGTTAATACACAAAAGAAAAACTAAATTACGATTTAAACCCTACGCGCGTGTTTAAAAACAGTTTGGTTATCTACATTATTACATATATAGTCAATTCACGGTTACTTCGGATGTTTTGAAAGAACATTATGAAAAATCATCCTAGGAGTAACAAGTCAACCTGTTTTTTTTTTAAATAACTTGTAAACTACAAATGTATAACATTGTGACTAACTTTAAAGTCTTATATTGTTGAACTANACGGCTTGCAGAAAACACTTATGACGCCAGTCTTTGAAGGAAAAAAAACTTTCCGACCGTAACTGAATTTATTTTACAGTAAACGCAGAGTGACATAGCTACGGAATCTTTAGCATCAAACCATAAACTTTCCATTTTTAAACGTTGAATAAAAAGTGTAGTTTTTAAATTAATTTTCATTTAATAGTTGACTTTTTGTTTTTGTTATTTTATAAACGTTACATTAACAATTGGCGAAAAGAAGCACACACGTGATGGACATAAAAGTTACGCAGGGTTTCTAAAAGCTTGCAATTTACCGAGAACGAACTGTTAAACTGAACTTCTCGTACTGGAACACGGGAGCCATGCACTGTAAGAGTCAGGCCGGTGTACATCGTTCCCCACTCTGCTTTGGGGGAAATGTTAGAGAACGTGTTACGGCCATTCGTAAATTAGAAGCAGGCTACAGGACAACGCACTCAAAACCTAGTCGAGTGAAAACGGAGGAAACCCAGTGAAAATGGCTCCACTGTGAATCCACGATAGTTCCCTGAATTGCACGGATTCAGAAGCTCGTTGCAGATCTCTGCTGAGACCAGTGAATATAGTCTATTCGCGGATTCTTCACACTTTTTGAATCAAACCTTTGAAAAATCACCCATGTGTTTGTTTTTTTCTAAACATGTCATGCGTCACAAGCGTTTTATGCTTGTTAACATAAAAATGCCTCTTTTTGGTTAAGCTGATCTTTTACTTACATGTAGGGCCAGTGAGTTTTCGCGTGAAAATCGGAGCACACAGTAGACTTCAATACTATATACACACCTCAGCTGTTGTTATACCTCCATTGGCTGCTAGTGCCGCGTCCGTCTTTGACCAAGCCACTCAGGCTTAAGTAACTTCGACACTGAACCTTCTTGATCCGCGCGCAAACGGTTAATATGGGCCAGAACACTTTTTAGCCAATCAAAGAAGCTGGAAGACCCTACAGTGCTTTGGGCTGTATCGTGTCTCGAAATCTTTTTACGAAATATGTGATCTATAAATTATAATACTACATTTATAATCAATATGTATGAAACAGGGATAAAATACGTGTGTTGGTAATGCCTAGTAAGAAATAGTTGTTATGCAAAATATTTTTACACTGAGTGCGCGCGACTGCGGTTCATTTTCCCTTTGGNCACGACTGCGGTTCATTGTCCCTTTGGTGTAATTTTCTATACTTGGTTAAGCTTTGTTTGCATTACGCGGAGAAATATCCTGCTAGTAGAACTTAAATAGGGTTTCAGAATGGTTTGAAGTAACTGTGAATGGTGTATACTCTGCAGGGCGCTGCAGTAACGGGAGGTTATCCGAGAAGATGTATATAGAGTTTTTCTGGCTATTAACCACTCATTCTCTTTCATTCTGTCTTTTTCTGACCATCTGCAGAATTAATTCCCCCCGTTTTTTCATATTGCCGGAGTACAGCCGTTAAACTTAACCATATTTAGACTCTGGGTTTTACTGATGCTCGATAATGTTATGCATTAATAAACTTTTCCAATCTTGGCTAGCGATGATTCCTTTCGGGGTAGGAAATAAAATATTAAATCGACCTCTAAAGAAAGATTTATGCTCCAGATATAGAAGTTGATTACAGGCGGTACTAAATACAATAAGAAACATAAAAATTTCCCCTTCATTTTTCCCCTCTGTTTCATACGAGTAGAAATAATATTTCTAAGTATGACAGAAAAGTTTATTTTTTCAAAAGAATAAAAAAATGAGTATTGCCTTAGCAGGTTATGTAAATTCATACTGGATCTAGCAACCACAAACAGATTCAGTGAGTGTGTCCCGTTCGTATTGTGACTTTCGTATACACATTGCAATCATGAAACCTGTTTACTGTATGTTAATACACAAAAGAAAAACTAAATTACGATTTAAACCCTACGCGCGTGTTTAAAAACAGTTTGGTTATCTACATTATTACATATATAGTCAATTCACGGTTACTTCGGATGTTTTGAAAGAACATTATGAAAAATCATCCTAGGAGTAACAAGTCAACCTGTTTTTTTTTAAATAACTTGTAAACTACAAATGTATAACATTGTGACTAACTTTAAAGTCTTATATTGTTGAACAAATGAAACATTAACTTAGTATCTTCTATAACTTATAATATTTATTTCGTATTCAATACGAGTTAAAAACAGTAAGAGTAGCGATGTGTTGAAAACGGCGAGTAAGAAATAGTTCACAGTTAAACTATTGTTTTGACCAATATTTTTGGAATGGTATTGTAAATCAAACGTTGCCTATTGAAATATTTAGGTAGCACTGGCGGAAACATATTTAATTTTTACAGTTGAAAAATATTGGCGCAAATTACGGTGCGTAGGCACTAGTGAAATTATGTTTTTTTTTTTCATTCGAGGGAAAAACTTTAATACGCGGGGCAGAACTTCTCGATGTCGATCTCTCTCTCTCTCTCTCTCTCTCTCTCTCTCTGTGTCTGTCTTTCTCTCTCTCTCGGGAAGTTTTGCAACGCAAATAGTAGCGGGAAAATTATACATGTTTAAAATTTTTGAATATTTCATACCTATTACAGCAAATATAATTATTTTAGAATTTGCCCTTTACAACTGAAACAAGATTCTAACGTTTGAACACTTATTATAATATATTTATACGTGATGGCGGGACGGTTACAAATCCGAAGTTGACAGAAATGCGGCGATATGACGATGACATGGCGTGTTGCTCTAGCCTGAACAAAGTGTTACATTTCTTCTTCCTGCAACAAAAAAAAAAAGCTTAAAATTACCACATCAAGTTTGTACACGTTATGATTTTTAAACCAACCTAGGGTAGTTATGATGATGTCATAAATCGCGTTTTCTACGGCAGGAATAAATAAACTGCAACGTGTGTCGTAACCGTTGCGTGTGAAAGGGTATTGTTGTGTCTGCGTCGCATCGCGTCGTGTTCGTTACGCTGGGCTTGTGTGTATGTGTGTGTGTGTGTGTGTGATTGCACATATTAGACTTGGAAAATTTATACGTGTCAACAGTGAATTCTTTTCATAACGAAATTAATTATATGAAAGTCACGTCTGTTTATCACAACTATGTAACTTCGCCCTAGGTGTTTGAAACACAATTGTGTAACGTGCTTACGTTTCTGTGATTTGAATGTCTGCCACAATCCTAACCAATTATTGCGCTCAGCTAGAAAATTTTAAATAAATAAATAAACCTAGTAAAATCTAAGTATCTGTGCAAAGAAATATAAGCGGCGTAAAAGTTACGGTTGGCCTATTTGTTTACATGTCTACCACAATTTTTTATGTTTGTTGCTGCTACATATAAAAAATAAGCGACACGAGTAGCTTGCTTTAATTTACTGTATATTTCGTTGGGCTGGTTGCTCCTTCGTTTTAATATTTATTGCAACTGAGACCGTCCTTTTAACGAAATAACTCAACATATATCAATAACAATAAGTTAAATACTGCAGTTCTTTCCCCCACAGTTGTAACAGGGTTAAACACAGTCGCTGCAAAATATTAACGTGTATTATGTGTAATGTGATAAATATGTTAACAATATGTAAAATAGTTAACGCAAGAACTACCTATCAACAATACATACATGATTTAAAAGTGATAAAGCTGACCTAAATTAGGTTATAGGCCTAAATTGTGAACATTTGTCAGTTAAAACTTTTAAGTCACATGGCAGTGTTTATGTTTACATATAGCGGAAGGATACGTAATCGGTAACCAAATTAGAACTTTAGGAGGGCTTCAGAAAAGTGTGAAGTAAAGGTGAATGGCCTACATAATTATTTCTGGAACTTACAGAAATTTGGGATAATGTAGTTATTTCGAGTATTTGAACTAAGCCGACACAATGTACTTTCCTTAAGCCGATACTAAACGATACCTGCTGCCATACTTTATCTTGCACAAGATTCTAAAGGGCCTGGTACACGAGCTGGCAGGTAGGTTGTATAAGGAAGTATCATGAACCAGAATATAATTTCACCACTTGGGAGGTGTTTTAAAAAAAATGTATATGTTTCCAATAAAAATTAAAAGGTTTCATTGTAAATAAAAATTACAGTAATTTTTGTAACATCAGGGACCCTTTAAAATGAATTTAAAACTCACGGAAGTACAGTCAAGATGGAGGCATTCTTGATTTCTTCATCAATTCGTTTTGAAAAGTGGCTACGTATAGCGCCTTACGCTCTGAAACTGCAGCGTGATTGGCCAGGTACGAAAGCTGGCATGGAACCAGCCTCGGGAAATAGGGTATGCCCTATTGCCAGAGCTGGTATGACATACGGACGTACAAACTGGCAAATGCCATAACGGATGCTGTACTAGTTGGTATAAGAGCTGCCTTGGCAAACATTGCCCAAGTTTTTAAGTAATCTGGCATCGTGTAATATAGCCCATTGGAATATATTTACTCACTAACTATTTTTATCCCCATCTCTTTCTAATGGTGCGCAAACAATGCACTTAACAATGCGAATTACGAACAACTGAAATCACCATTTTGTCAGAGGGGGGTTTATTCTTGACGGATAATTAACGCGAAGTTAAGGGTCTCGTATATCTCGCGAGCGAAGTGGGTTGCAGTATGTTTATAAATCACGTTTTTAAAACAAACTATTTCACGTGTGCACAATCTGTTTGCACACGGAAATAAACAATACGTCACACTAGACGAAATACAACTGAAAACAGATCACGCTTAATACAAACACAATTTTGAATATCTCCAACATGGCCAAACTGACATTTTCAGACTGTTATAGATTAAAATATTCTGGGCTAATTCCTTTATTCCCGCCAATAAAATCCTACAGGTACACGCAGCACTACCGAGAACCATGCTCGTCAGTTCAGAGCCTTGCGCGTAGAGGCGATGGCACACTTGATGCGCGTGGCAATGTCGCCCTTACCGCTCTCGTGCTTCGCAGGCTCGAACGTGGAAAAACAACTCAAGGTAGACGGACCCCTTAAGGTGGTTGTATCCCTTCCACCTTGGATTTGATTTTGTTTTGCGTTTGTTACTTTGAATATTAAACATTTGAAAGCGAGGGCTGTCTGGATAATGTGTAACGGAACAAGGATCTCCAAACACCACAACGCCTGTCTGCCGCTGACACGAAAATTATTTATTGGAAATAATCACGGTCACTACCCTTATTTCGACTTAATTTTCATGACGCGCAAACTTTGGATTTAAAAGATGGATTATCAACACGCATATCAAAATTAGCTTTACACATTATGCAGACAGTTTGTGTTCGGTCTTAAATAATTTATTCTGTATTTGTAATGAACTAGGGGTTCAAGTCCAACTTCAAAGGTATGCACAGCCCTTAAGATTCAGTTTAGAACATAGGTCGTATAAACTTTTTCTCCTTTTTCCGTGATTAACCTGCTGCCGGAGTTTCTTGGTTGTAATTTAGGTACACTCTGCAGGTATTTCGCATCAGGCTCTTTGCAAGCGATTAGTTGGCCGCGTAATTTCGTTGAGGGTTGGAGAGTTTTAAAAAAATATATAAATAAACGCAAGATGCAAATATATAGTCAATCCGCAGTTTCTTCGCATCTTTTGAATCAAACCTTAAAAAAAAAAAAATTGTCCATGTAAGACGTGTTTGGTTGTTTCCTAAATATATGTGTTTTATACTCGTGTTATCACGAAAATACCTTATTTGTGGTTAAATTAATCTTTTACCTATATTTTAACTATAAATTATAAAATGTCATTTATAGCCAATGTGAATAAAGACAGAGAGGAAATAGGTATTTTGGTAAACATTGTAATGTTGCAAGTAATAGTGGCGCGGGGAATATTTAATTTACCTATACATTTGGTAAATAAAGTAATTTATTCAGTGTTTAGAGCGTGGTAATAATAGTAACTTGTATTTATTTTATATATTTTCGATTTTAAAAGTCTATAATTTCATTTCAAGTCGTTCAGCATTAGCATTAATCATCATAAGGTGATGCAACATCTTTTTTTCTTTTACTAGGAAGCTACAGAAGGACACGTAGTTTGCTGTTTCAATACGGTGTAATATAGGCAGGACGACAAAGGTCGCGCTGTGGCGACGTGACGAGATACATGCCCGTGTTGCGAGGTGTGTGTGTGTGTGTGTGTGTGTGTGCTATGTTTAGGCATGCCAGCATCACGCGACGCCTCGATTGGGCAGTTTTTTCCAGTGGTGCTATGAAGCTCGGAGAAGATACTTAGAGTAGGCACGGCCACCCTCGTGCCCCAGTTTTAAGTCAGTTCCAACGATGTAGTTATAGCGACGTATATAGTTTCCCGGAGTAGCAGCCCAGGTCGAGATGGTCGTTTGAAGAGTACACGCGAGAGTCGCGATTTCGACCCACACCGGGAGCGCCCGGCGATCTTTCTCTTTCATTATATTTCGGACTAACCTTAAGTTACTAAATTATTTCCGCTGGTGTGAGGGATCATTCATCCAGGGCGCCGGGAGAGTGTATGTTTTCTCTTGTGTTCATTTTCTCTCCCGTCTAAGTAAACAGCCTCGCGATTCGAGTATTTTCGACTTCAGATATAATCGATACTGTGATTCTCATCTCGTTCCTACTTGTTCGTTGCGAAGTATCTGATTTATGCCGCTGCCGTATTGGGTTGCATATTTTTTTTTTGTGCCGCTGCTGTAATCTAACTTCAAAGTGTAACAAAATCCAGTTTAATTATATTTCATGCTCGTCTGATTATTTTTATTCTGGAGCCTTTATAAACTCGAGTCCTAGTGTTCATACCCGACTGAGTTGGGCGAGCTAATGCTCGACTGTGTCGACAACTGGCACGTCTCGTAACATTATAATTTTATAACACAGCGCGCACGAACGCGGTGCGCTGGCCCTCTGATGTAATTTTCTGAGCTTCGATTGTACGAGGCGGAGGAACATGGTGTAAGTAGAACTTTAGCAGGGCTTCAGGAAAGTTGCAAGTAACCGCGAATGGCGTATACCACCATTTCAACTTTCGTGGCCTTCTGTGTATTTGGAGCGATTTTCCACAGTCCCACCATTTAACGTCGCTCCGAGGGGTGCCTCGGCATATATAAGCTGTTCACTGTAAAGTGAGAACTTTTGAGACCCTAGTTACTTTTTTTCCTTTCAGCCATTTTAATTTTTTTAACCACGTTTTAAAATAAATATTGCCATATAGGCAATGAACCCGGTATGTGTATTTCACCGCACTTGGAAATTAACATATTATGCTGAAATAAAATATATTTATTGACTTGTATTCCAAATGAGAGCGCTTTCAAAAGTGCTCACTTAACCGTGAATAGCCTATACGACCGCGGCAGCCCACACAGGAGTCACTTCGAGCGGGCGACGACGTCTCGTGCCACGTGACGTCGCGTGTGTGAGTGCGGGCGTATGGGAGCGCCTCCCACGCAAGATCGATTCCGTCGTCGAAAGTGGTTGCCCCCCTTCCTAATATTTCACCCCCACCATCATCATCATCCTTCGGAAGGTGGCTGTGACTTCGCGCCGTGTTCGGTGCTCTAGAGTGGCGCGATCCTGCGTCTAGCTACGGTTTATTCCCCACAGGTTAGGAAGCTCATTGTTTTTAGTTCGGCAACTTAACATTTTCGCCACCAGGGTGCACTGGTGGGGCATGTGTACAGGATTTTTTTTCCCCGTTTTGTATGCAAGTAAATAAAGTAATTGTAACTTTTCAAAAATGTGTAATTGTTTTAAAATCATCCTGTTTGTATTGTGTTAGAGCCTACGTAAAAAATAAACTTTGTTATTTCCTCTTGAGTGGAAATATAACCAAATACGTCTACATGTTATTAAATATTCTGTCGTAAAACGGTTTGGCCAAACGTTAACTTACACAATTTATTTATAAATAAATATGAAAAAGTGAATATAAAAAGTGAATAAGGAATGCCGGTTTGTTCCTAACCTGAGTAGAAATAACCTTAGCCTGGCTGCAGGCAGGAACGAATTAGCGGGTGTTTGTTTTATAATGGACACGGGTAATTGAACAGTAAGTATATCTGTTTCCGGGGTTCAGTTAGGCGCTTTTGAATTTTTGGACACGCATTTTAATTTTTACTGCTTTGCCATTTTTGGGCAGCAGCTCGCACAAAATTAACGCCTCTAAAAATATTACATGCCTACTTTTCGGTCGATTCCTGAAAATATCGCCATTTTCCACTTATTATTTTTTTTGCAGCCATCAGCGTAGGCAGAGATTTGACAAGGGAGATGAGAAGACTTCAAATATCTGGATTATTTCAGTATGAAGTAACCATAACGCTGAAACAAAGGCAATACGTGAACTTTCTATCATCACTGCTTTTTTTTAGCGTTAGTCAGCATATGCATTTTCCCTAACCTAATTAATTTTTTCTATATTTAATTTTTAAAATACTTATGTACATTTTTTTTTCCGTACTCTCGTACACTGCACTCCAATATCTTACAAAAATCAAGTTTCGGAGATCCTAGGTGAAATATATTGATTTTACGCTTATATCAGTCAGTATAGTATTTATTTAAATAATATATAATATATTATAACTTATGTATTATATGTAATTGGAATAGTAATTTTAAATTTTCCTGCGTATTTTGCGGAGCACCGAACTACTCGTTATGTTTGATAAGATAATTTAATGGTGTAGACTATCGGTGCTTTAATCATGCTCGTGGCGATGCGTGGAAGAAGCAACATTGTCACTTGCAGATATTTACCGTTATTTCAATTGTAATATCGTGACCATCTTTTTTTTCTCTCTCTATTTACTGGTCGGGGGTCGGAACATAATTCCTCGTCTTCGCCGAGCCGTATTCATTGTCCCCCTCCCCGACTCTCCAGCTACGATCGACCATAACTACGTCATCCCTAGTCTTTTCAAGTAAGGACAATGGCACACGTCATTCATCACTTTGCGTTGTGTTCGCGATGGTCGCGTTGTCTGCGCTCGAGCATAACTCGCACGACTCTTTCATTGGACGTTAGTTCCTCCGTCAAGCTATGCAGGATGAACGTCATGCGCGAGCAGTTATTTTAAAAAAAGGTGACAGAACGACCCAAACTGAACACTAAGTTCTTAATTTATGAACGTGATGTTCTAAGCTAATTTCGTGTTGCGTGAAAGTCAATGTTTGTTACCCTTTATGTAGCGTGTGAGCCCTTGTCGCTATAGTCCGTTCACGGTTACGTCCAACTTTTCTGAAGCCCTGCTAAAGTTCTACTTCCTGGGTATCCCATCGCCTCAGCCATACTAAGCTTAACTAGTCTAGAAAAGTACACTAAATGGACAACGCACCACATTCGTGTGCACTCTGTTAAATAATATTTTGCACGATAACCATTTCTTACTAGGCATTACAAACACACAGATTCTCTCCCTGTTCTATTCATATTACTTATAAACGAAATTTTGTAATTTAAACATAAAATATAAGTAAATGCTAAATTCAACCAAAAGCTTGATACTTTAATGTTAACAGAAGTATACGACGTTTCAGAATAGTGATATGTTTAGGAAACAACCAAACACGTCATAAATTGGGCGATTTTTCAAAGGTTTGATTCAAACAGTGTGAAGAAACCGCGAATAGACTCTAGCCATGCGCTGGCAGCTTATCGAGGCTACATCGCAACGACACTGCACGGAAAAACACGTCAGGATATCACCCTGCCATTTTTTGTAGTAACAATATTTTTTTTTGTGGCTACATAGAAATAAATCATTTTGTGTACAGAATAAAACAAATTCACAAGGTCAATACCAACAAATTTATTTCGTTGCCGCCACAATAGGCATATTTATACAGGATGATTCACAGAACCCGTATCACCCATTTTTCTCGGAAACAACACAGCACCGAGGGTACGCGGAAAAAAAGTGTTATAACAATACCCTATATATGAAGCATCGAGTGGTAGTAATCCCAGTCCTCCGAACATACCTCAGGCAGGGGTATGGGGGGAGGGGTGAGCTTTGAAATGGTAAATGGGAATGCGGGTCGTGTAAGGTATCGTTGGATAGATCGTCTAAAAGGTAACAACATTTGCTAAGACACCTTTTTTTCTGACGTGCATAGTTTACGCACAATGAAATAAATCATCTAAGCATATGGTTTGTGACGTGAGTAGTTTACGCACAATAAAATAAATCACGTAAGCATGTGGTTTGGGCGTGCGTAGTATACGAACAATGAAAATGAACAAAAAATAATGTTATTCTTACTACAATCAAAAGGAAATCAACGAAACATGTGGTTTTCTGGCGTACATACCTAGTTTACGTACAATCAAAAGGACGTCGAGAGTACTGTAAATACGGGTATGGTGTGATAGAACTACTGTNATTCTTGCAGCATATTTTCAATATTGCCCATTCTCTAAGTAATATAAACTTTATAAAAACCGTTTTTCACAGGGTGGGGGAA
>NQII01000136.1:1252995-1301224 GCA_002778355.1 Clitarchus hookeri | reverse complement strand
GTCACTACAGCATGAAGAGATGCATTGAACATATGAATTGAATGTGTATTTTAAGCCTCACCTTATATATTTATAATGAATGAGTTAATAGTATTCTTATTAGATGCATCGTACTTTGCTTATATTGTTAAATATAATGTGCTGTAATGACCTGTCTCGATTGTACTCATTTAAAATGTTTTAAGTTCTTGTTGATGTCCTTATAATATGTATCATATTTTACTTCATGGACTAATAGGAAATAACTGACATGCACAATTTCTACTGTAACATGTTATGGTATGTCACATTAGCTTGACGTAGTTAATTTTATAACAGTATTGGCAATGTTACATGTAACCAAGTAAACATATTGTAAGTTGTGAATTGTACAATGAAATTGTAGACAAACACTTCCTAGACATTCAAATAAAGTAACATAACACAACACAGTTTGTAAAGAGCAGGCATGTAAGTACTCTTCTTTTCAATTGTGTACCATCATCAATTACCCACACAAATAATACAGCAGCCTTGAAAAATATCTTTCAGGAACAGTTTGTGTAACACAAAAAAGGAAGCATAACTGCAGCAGAGTATATATGTATTTATATTGGTGTAGTGCATTTAAAATGTGTGTATCCATCTGTTTTATGCTAAATAGATTATACGAATATGTTAAGTTGATGTAAATGTAGTAATAGTTTGTGAATGTGTGTGTATAAATGTACTAAATACTAAATAAAGAACTATGCATGTGTGTTTTGGCATTCGAAAACAATTATTGTTTGGTTTGATGTCTGATTTCATAGGTTGTTTATTGATTTCAATGAGACAGGTTACAATAATTTGAATACAATACGAACAGTCAATACAGAGTAGATGTGTGTCAACGAAACCTTTGTTCTTCCTCAGAAATGGACGTTCTGGATATACAAGTGCACTGTAACAGAAATAAACAATGATGAGTAACACTGCAGAGGGGGAACATTATCCATAACCCCCAAAGGAACGAACAAATTTACAACAACAATACCAGGGAGAAGGAAAAGTACTGGGATACTAGCCTAGGGAAGAAACCAGGGTTAAAATACCTTATGGGAACAGAATATGAAATAAAGCCAACTAGTTATGGAAAACGACATTGCTTAAGGATAATAAAATGGGAAAGGTAATGTTNTGGGAAAGGTAATGTAGTGATCTGCAATAAAAGAAAGGAGCCTAAAGTAATTTGTAGAATGTGGCCGTTGTGCCCTGCGGGACTAAGGTGCCCGCACTACCATAGGTGTAAAGATAAATGTAAGTGAAGGTAAAGTGTCTATAACCGGGAGGAAAGGGGAGACCCGNAAGATAAATGTAAGTGAATGTAAAGTGTCTATAACCGGGAGGAAAGGGGAAACCCTGGAAACTATATAGTGAAGATGTTGTGTCCTGTGGGGCTATGGCGCCCGCACAACCATAGGTGTAAGTGTGCAGTTATCATAAGAATGTAAAATGGAAAGTGGACAAAAGCATCATAAAGGAAAAGTAATATAGTACACAAACAAGCGAAGGTGCGGCACAAACAGAAACCAAGAGGAATAAATGAAGGGAAAAGAAATGAAATAAATCTGGAACAAGCACAGCGCACAAAGATGATACGAGGGTAATTATAAAGTTTAGGGGCTTTTCTGAAAAACACAAAAACAATTCAAAATTATGATATATTTCTACTCTAATGATCACGCAGAAAACGAATATACTAGGGGCGTAGCTTTAAAATAAGTACAACATATTTAAACAAATTGAACAAAATTGCGAAATTGGAGGTATAGCCAGTTTGTTTACGTTTCTGAACGAAACGTCCTAGACCAACAAAGGTTGCATTAATGGGTTCTGCACAGCTTACCTTGTTCATATTCAAGAGGGCGTAATGTTACAATAAGTAGAACATATTTAAACAACATGCGAAATATGTTTGTTTACGTCTATTAACGTCAGAGGAATTATACCAGCCCCTACCTAGGTGAGTCAATTTACCATATTGTGGTGTGTTTTACGGTTCCTTTAAATCCCTACAATCCTACATTTGTAGATTAGTGTAAAACCCAAACATCCTAGGTTAGTTTAAAACCCTACTACCCTAGGTTACTGTAAAACCCTATAATCCTAGGTTAGTGTAATATCCAGATATTCCTAGGTTAGTGTAAAGCCCAACAAACCTAGGTTGGTTTATAAATGTAAAATAGTGATTCACCCATTGTGGGGTTAGGTTCTGTTAGGTTAGGTGGGCACATATTATGAAATTAGTCGGACGTTAATGCCCCTTGTATATTTGTGTTCTGCATCATTAGTAGAGTGGAAATATACCCATTTTCCGTGAATTACGTTTATTTCTAAAGAAAAGTCCCTAAACATAATAATAATTACCGAAACAATGTAAATTGAAACTATGAAAATCTGGTAAAGTGAAAGACACCAACTAATGGTGTAACACAGTCAACAGTTTATAAATACAATATTCAATAAACACGACAGTAGACATTGAGTGAAAGTACTCTTATATAAAGTGATATCTACTAGTTATACGTAAATATAGACAATCTTCCTTAGGCCACGCCATGTACACAAGGTGGAAAAATGGACAACTAAAACAAGAATATAGTACAATTATAGCCTAAATGTAACACTCAAAACAAATGGAATAGGAAAAAAGTAGTATATTAAACATGGAATGAATAGACATATAGCAAAGGATATAATGGGAACGCCCCAGTAGAGAATGCCGCACGTACATTTATGTTGCATTGAATTAGGGTTACAATTGGTTACACACACATGTTTTTGTAATGTTTTATTAATTGCATTATTATGTTGGGAAATCTTGTATTGTTTATGTGTATAGTGTACTATATTAACCTGCTCCATGTCACCTGGGCTGTGATGGCTCATATAGACATATGGGATCTACAGAATTATACAGTACAATAAATATATATGTATAGCATTCAAGGAGCTTGTGAAATACCTGTTGTGCACATTTAATAAATTAAAATGAAACAATAAAGCACTGACCTGATTATGGTTATCCATTCTGTGCCAGTTTCCACATCACCTTAGAGATCTACCACTGGTGGTAAACATCTGGAGGTACAGCACGCAATGCGTTACTCTTTTTTTACATGGAGAGTTCCCCAAGAGGCCTATAACCATGTCACAAGCATGCATACAATGGTGAATCATAGAAACAACTTCACAAGTTGTTTCTACAATACATCATCATTTGCTTCTGTGAGGAGTTTCTTGCGCAGCTTGTGCAGTTCCTCAGCATGTCGTATCTGCTGTGCATGAAGCTCTTTCCTGCGCTCTTCTGCTCGCAATTCGCATTGAATTGCCCGTTCCTCACGTTGCACTGCCCGAGCTGCCTCTGCTTGTTCATTGGCAAGACGCTGTTCTTCAGCCTCTGCCAATGCCTTGTTTGCCCTCATTCGAAGCCTGTTTTCAGCCTGTTGCATTGCTAGGACTTTTCGTGCACGTCTGTCTGAATGCTCAAGGTTTGAAATCCTGCTTTCCAACTCCAAATCTATGGTTGGTATACGTCTAGAGCTTTGCCTAGTACGTGAACCAGATACAGGTGTTGGTGGAATAATGCTCCGAGAGGCCTCTTCTGGTGCACTCACTACCAGCGATTTGCCAGAAGTAAATTCATCACAATAGGCATTACAGATGCAGCCTTCCTCCNATGCAGCCTTCCTCGCTAGACTGTGGCATAATAGTTTCTACACAAGCTTCACCTTCTGCAGAAACTATTGTGTCACAGTCTACCGCATCATCCACGCAATGTACTACACTGCCCAAAGCTATTTCCAGCTCTGGTTCTGTGACAGGATAGTTTACAAAAGGTCCTCCCCCAGTGGCCATTCGCTGTCTTGTGGCAAGAGCAAGGGTTTTCTTCCGCTTCGTTTTCTCATTGTCCCAGCATTTCTTCAGCTGGGCAGTGGTACGCTGCAAAGTGTAACAAAACGTACATTACTTGAAAACAGTTATTACATACAATAATGTGGAGGGCAGACAACATACACACAATACATAACTCTGTTTCAATTATCACTTAACGAAACTTACACAGATCTGTCTGTGTGCTATATTCTTTGATAAATGAATTGTAGCCCCAGCTTCAGCAAACATATGGCAAGTATGTACTCAATTGGATAGTGCACTAATAATAATAATGTACATTGTAATGTACAATATACATTATTTGACATGCATCAAAAGATTCTTACATGATGCCAACAGACTTCTTTCATTGTGCCTAATTGTATACGTACATCTCAAAAGATCCTGTCAAATTACTTTTCCATTCATAATTAACATGTCAGCATTGTAATAATACATATTTGCCCATTATTTCCAGGTTGCTTATGCCAACACACTGTGGTTGTGTTTGATATTCACGTGTATTTCGGTTGTACAATGTAGCTACAATAAGCTTACGTTCAGATGTTATTGCAAACCATTCGCTTTAGATTACTGATCTAACCTTGCTGTGGTATGAACATGCAAACAGCTGCTATTCTCCCGTATTAATATATAGGATCATACAATTATGGTCAACAGAAAATTAAACATTTTCGTGGCACACGTACGTACAAGCAATGCACTGTTTACCATTGTCTGTAAGGGTTTATATTTATATTACAGGTGATACTGCGTTTCAAACAAATGAACTAAAATGCAATACTTCCTTACCTTGGTAACATCAGGATGCGAATTGAATTGGCATTCTATTTGGACCCATGCCTCCTTTTTGGCAGTCAGGTTACTGCAATCAGTTTTCTTATTTTCGATTACGTTCGCATAAGTACGAACGAGCCCAAATAATATGTTTCGTTCATTAATTGAAAAACGCTCAAACCTTCCAGCTGATGACATGTTTCAAAATCAAAACAATATACCATTACCATAGACTACATAAGAACAGTTAGGTACACAAAATATTGCACTTCTTCCTATTGGCTGTTAACTATGACGTTTCCATGACGTCACTAAAGTTCGAGTATCTTCGGTACATGATCGGTCTTCCTCGCGAAAAGGACGAGACAAGCCTTTACTTTGGTAAGGAAAGGAACGACTAGACTTTTTGGGTCTTTGCACGATACTTAAGTAAAGGAGCGAAGTCATTCTTATGCCTTCCTTCTGGAAGGAAGCCTTGAAGAACAAGAAAAGGAAGATCTCTGCATACGGCCCCCAGTCTATGAACACTTGGCGGCAGAAATTCGACCAGCGGCGACGACTTTCTTGCCCGGTGACAGATTTGAATCTCCCACGAAACTGCCCTGTCTTGCCGACACTTTAAAATTGCATTTTGTGCAGTTCTCCATGCGCTGTCGACACCAATAAAACAAATCTCGATCGTCCAAGAGCTTGGCTTCGCCTTTTCTGCATCGTCTACACCGTATTGACGGTTTAAGTATGTCATGCTCGATGAGGAATGTGTTTACGTCCGGTGAGAAATAAATCAATTTCCGAGCGTTCAACATAGTGATTTTACACCCCTCACACACAATTTTACGTTTTCCTAATTGAAAACGTTTAGGTTTTAAGTAAAACAACACTTGGATACGCTAAACGGAACAATTGACTTGAATTTGGATACGCTTAATGGAATTGGACCAGATACGCTGACTTGTAAAGTAAATAATTTCAGTGGATACACGATGCTGAGCTCGCTGGTTTTCTATGGTTTTACCATAAGAGTACGCAATACGGAACAATCACTTATCTGGTGATTATTTCGTATTTCGTATCCAAATCACCAAAAAAACACTATATTACATATTCAATGATAAATAAAAGTCACCCAAAAAGTCGTTGATTTCGTATCCAACCTAAGTCCTCTGAAGGCCAAAACAAATGCAAAATTTCTCCCTTCGTATCCAGCCTGCCTGTAATTACCTGTTTTTTACCAAAAGTTTCTTTGTGTGTATCCACATGAAAAACCACCTGAATTGAAAATTGGTGGTTGCATAACTAAACCAACATTTGGGAATTGTCACCAAGCCTCATTTATTCCGATTCACGAACTCATTTTCCTTTTAATAACCTTTAGAACTATACCTTTTTGTTTCCTATGTCGTATCCAAATTGAAAACGGAACAATTGGTCACTTTACCAAAAATTTCTTTGTGCATATCCACATGAAAAACGATCTGAATTGAAAAATGATGGGTTTGCATATCCAGACCGACAGGTGGAAATTGCCACCAAGCCTCATTTGTTTCGATTCACGAAAAACATTTCGAAAAATACTTAATTGTTTCCTGTGGCATATCCAAACTGAAAACGGAACAATTAGTGACCAATTGTTTCCCTGGGCGTATCCCCATGTGGAAGTTACTTGTTGCTAAAAATTTTCTATTGCGTACCCAACAACGATTCATTTACATTTTAAATCGAAAACCAATAGCCAGTTAGTGAAATGAGTTGTGTAAATAATATTGAGTTCAAAAAATAATGAATACATGGAAACTCTAAAAGCTTCACAGGCTTACAGTGAGGTTTTATTATTTATGCATTCCATTTATCAATGCCTCGGAATCACCTGTTTGTGAAGGGCTGTTTCATTTTGTTCGTTTTTATGAAAGTTGCAGAATTCAGAGTATCTCCAAGGTTTCCATAGGCTTACCCCTCACCACTCTAGAAACTTTTTTTTTTTTTTTGTAAACATGAAAACCACCTACTGCTATTTTCATTTTAATTTGACCCAAACAGTTACTCATTGTGATATTTAACAAACATTGCACACCGCTAGTCAATCACATTTTTAAATTTTAATGTGCCATTGTCATTTTAACGCTTTGTTTATTCTGATGATAATTCTCTAAACTAAACAAGTTGTGAAATTCCTAGTCGGGTACGAAAAAAGTTATCAAGTGTTTGAGTAGATCGCTTTTTCGTGTTGTTATGGAGACGATATATATTGGCAATATGGACCTACCTTACTACCAAACACAAGATCAAATGTCATAAACTGAGGCAAACAGCAATCCTGCTTTATTCACTATAAATATTTTTACTGGAATTTGGTAATTTTTTGCGAGCTAGTTTATCGCTCTAGTTAGAGGTGAGGGGGATCCGATTGCGGAAAGTGATTTGCTTAAAATTTCGGTAATTATATCGCATTCCGTATCCAACAACGAATTATTTACATTTAAAACATAAAACCAGCTAGTGAATTGAGTTGTGTAAATAATAATGAGTTAAAAAAAACAATAATCAAGACATCGAAACTCTGAAGTCTTCACTGGCTTGCAGTGAGCGTTTATAATTTATGCATTTCAAGTATCAATTCCTCGGAATCATGAGTTTGTGCAGGGATCTATCGTTTTGTTTTTTTTATTTGAAAGTTATGCAATTCCTAATCTGTCCACAGCACAGCACTGTTAATCATTGCATGTATTGCCTCCTATCAGTGCTCTATGTGCATATGGAATGTCTTTGTATTTGTGAAAAACTTGGCAGTTATAAACGAATACTTTAATATCATTATTTATGTCTAGCCAAAATACACTATCTCTAGCATGTTGTTGACATCTATCAATTCCCATATGTCCCGCATGAATTATCTTTAAGATATCATGTCTCCACACTTTTAATATGATGATAATGAAATATTTGAAGACCAAACTTTCTCGTCCAGTAATATAATTTCTGCATTTGTAGAAAGGTTGAACATCAGTCTCTACCAGACTGATTTTGTCAGGCCAACCCAGTTGACAGTAATGACTTACTTTTTGTAGAGTCTCATTTCTAAGAGTTTCATTCTCTATCAATTTCAATTTTCCATTCGATACAGCCTAACACTGAACAACTAAATTTATATGGGCTTCCAACTCACACTCAATTTCAGAAAACGACTTTTCCTCACTCGCGGCAGAACAGGAGAACGTGTCGGCTATGTACATGTGTTTACAGGGGACATTATTAAGGTTATTTGTATGTAATTGCAATTTGAGGATCAACCTTTGAAGCCTCGGTGGAACTTTACAGGGGGCATTTTAATAATGGAAATGAGTGGCTTGAGGTCTGCTTATACATTAACAACTTGGGAATATATGTATTGATAAAACTTTGTGCAACCAACAACTATGCCAAGCATTTATTTCTCAATTTAAGAATGGTTACACTGAGCTTTAGTTAAAGTGGTTGGATGCATAAGCAATGGGTTTGTTATTTTGCATGATAACTTCCCCAAGGGCATCATTTAAAGCATCAACAGAGAGTGTGATCTGTTCATATGGGTTAAAGTATCAGAGAACTGGGCAATTAGTGATGAAACTCTTTAGATTTTAAAACTCATATTGGTGACATTTGTCCCATAACCAGACAGAATCCTTTTTTAATAAGTTTTCTTTTGTTGCTCATGTGGAATTATAAGTTCTTAATATTATGACCAACATTGTTCACCACACCCAGAAACATCTGCAGTTTGCTGACACAAGAGACAGGTTGCATATTTGTGATAGCAGACACACGATCTGGTTCAGGAAACACACCCTTGTCTGATAAAATATGTCCGAAAAACTTCGAAGAATGTGTCTTGAAAACATAGTTATTTTTTTAAGTTTTAAACCAACTATCCTATTAGTATCCAAGACTTGCAAAAGAGCTTTCTCGTGTTCCTCCTCAGTAAAGCCATTAATGAAAAAGTAATCAACCCAAAGAATTAAATTGCTGTTCCGTCCAAAGTGCTTGTACATATCACATTGACAAAACGTAGAATTTGCATCTAAGCGAGAGAAAATCTTTGGTTTAGTTAATTTATATTTCACCTTTTCAAAATCAGACATAGGGAATCTAGGCCTTTTGATAGCATTATTCAAATAGTGTGGTAATAGATTGCTGACACACGCACACAGTGACTCCGTCTCTACCTTCCACAAGCTGGAATTTATTTTCCAACACAAAAGAAACCCCCCCACCCCCTCTTACCAACCATCACAGTGTGGTTTAAAGAATATGTTAATTTGGGTTTACCAAGTAAGAGAAAAATAATACTTTTTTTTATAAATATAAGTTTATTTTGAAAAATTATCCAATAAAGGTATACAAAATGACAACCAATGGTCATGAACTGAAATAAAAAATTTACTTTCAGAACCCAAAGGTGAAATGCAAAAATAGATATTAAAACCACTTGAATAAAACAAATAATCCCCTTACAAATTACATATTTTAAATGTGATTACAAAACTTTTTGGGCAAAACTTAACTTTATGACCCCATAATAGCAGCCTTCCCCCCAACCCCTTAGGAACAGAGTTCCGTTCTGAACAAGTCCCTCGGTAAGTCTTCTCCTCAATCTATCTGCTTCCCAAAAAAGACGAACCCATGCCTTTTATTTCTTCTGCTCGCCCTTCTGGAAGTGTTTCTAGCCTTAATGTTGCATAGAGCGTCCCATTGTGAGGTCACAAGCTGCTCGTGGCGCCAGTAGGCCTGGAGACACCCAGGGTAGGGGCAGATGGTAGCGAAGTGACGAAAAAGCACAACAATGGCCGATGTAACAGTATGACTGTAGTTCGCCTGCCGGACACATCGGCCTGCTCACACCAAGCTAAGCCTCGTCCACATCGGCGATGGTCATCCATGTAGTTTACATAGTAGCAACATCATATGGCATGGATATTACTTAGTGTATTTTGAGAGATGGGACAACATCGCAATAGTATGGATCTAGGCAAATATGCTATTTACCACTGGAATTTTCAACAATAGTCGATGAGCTAGCCCACAAAGCAGGTTCCTCTACCACAGAAATAACCCTCAGTAGTTCCAATCTATACAACTTCTCCGTGATGTTACCTTAGTACACAACCAATAGATACTATACGTACAAAAATCAGAGTCATCATCGTTTTTCTGAACAAGATTAATAAGTTTGTTATCCATAGAAACCCTACTTCTACACATCCTTTTAAAATAGTTCAATAGTTTACAGATAAAACATACCTATCCATTAGCGGGTCAGTTGCCGTGTTTAATGTCGTAAGCCACAGTTACCACAGTTGGCAGACCGTGAAGTGCTGCGTGCCTGCTGGTGGTTTGCCTGGTTGTCCCGAGATCTTCTTTGTCGTCTAGATGAATACATTCCCAGGATTTTATGGTCCTGACGATGTTGTTGAACCTTTCTGGATTATTCTCTGTCTGTTGGAAATCCTTCGCCACTTTGGAAGTGGCGAAGGATTTCTTCAGATATCGGGAGAAAGCCACTTCAGAAGTGGCTTTCTCCAGATAGTGGGAGTCTTCTTGAAAAAGCACCTATCGTATTTTATTATGGTGTCGCCATAGTCCACAAATAAACATACTTTTAATAATAGAGTCCCGCAACTCGACAAAATCTCAGGATGAGCTGAGATTTTTAAAGCTCATAGAAAAGTCTTCGAACTATTCATCATCCATCTGCCACATTGAAAACTAATGATATATTTTCATTGTTACGTTTTTCTTTGGCAAACAACAGTCGCGGAATTTACCAACAAGTTTGTCATGTGTGGCATGGTAGAGGACGAAACTGAAATAATTAAATACGGCCAATGCTTGAAGCCCAAGGTAATGAAATAAAATGGTAATGTGACCCTGTTCTTTTTCGTTCTCCAATCCTTTTGCTCGTGTATAAATGGTATATTGCTGATGTGTGTTGCTTCCCTCTCCATTAGCACATTCGTCCTACTACACATGTGCAGCTATGATGTGCCCTTCCCTGGAAGGAGTCGGACCGAATGTGGCGATTACATCTCTACGAATCCTGCCTCGGCGCTGTGTGCGAGGAGTGCACCCTATCTGCACGGCTTCCGAGGTACTGCCACAGTCAGGTGACGATCCCACATTCATGTCTTCAAGAGGCAACTTCTGAGGGCATAATAATTCGGGCCGACAGCTAACACAAAATAACCCCACCCCCACCTCAGTAAAGTAGCCACTGGGGAAATGAATAGCGAGGCGGCCACAACGGTTACCGAATTCCTTCAACCCTCTTCATGCACCCCCTCAACAAGTGTTACGTCTCCATGTGTGTATGTGCGGGCAATTGAAGTGTGACATAATGCAAAGGCAACTTTTATAAGTGTCCAGTCACTTTCAAATCTTATTTAAAAGTTCTTATCATAAAGTTTTTATTGTTGTATAGCTATTCAGGCATTGCTACCCACACACTTCCTGGGGTGAAAGTGGACTTGCCCATCTCGAGCCACCTGTAGCCACCCTACTCGATTCAAAAATTGAGTGTTCAATTATTAGGTATTTTTTAAATGATGGTATTAATCGTGTGTTTAATTAAAGAAATTATAGAGGCAACAGACTGGGAGGACCACCTTGGAGCTTTATGATAATATGTTGCATTACATATTTGCTGCAAATGCATTTTTATTCCTTTCATAAATTGCTTTTCAAATGTAATTAAGAAGTTTTCTTGTACTTTGTAATGTAGGGTCATATTGTTTTTGTGTGTTAATTTTTTTTATGTATACTTTGTAATTTTAGTGCCGCTCACATTCTTTTGTGCTGATCTCTTGGTGGGCCTCCGCCATTTTTTTTAGCTGATTTCTAGTGCTTGCCGGAGGTGGTCATGCATTGCGTGCCTCTGGGCCTTCATCTATTGCTGTTGTCACCATTAGCTTGCTATAGTAATTTATTTTGTAATTTGAACCTTAACATAACTTTTCAGCTAAAAGGGGGCACCACTCCCATGTCCCACCAGCTTAAAAGCGCCAGGACATTAATCAAGAAAAACTTTTACTCCGCGGCGCGTGCTTTCGTACTGCATGTGTTGCCAACACACCTTAGCCATTGGGCAATTGCAAGTGCCCCTCAGGAAGGCTTATTGCAGTGAGTAAAAGAACCTACTCTTAACATGGTGTTTTAATTCACTGCCAGCCGCTACACAGCGACGTAATTTTGGGTCGTATACCCACTCAACCAAATGCACCCCGTAAGTGGCGTGATTATTGGGCACGTAAGTTATATCGGCTTGTGAGTTGGACGTAACAATCTCACTCGGAAAATAGCGGCAAATGAAAGGTGCTTATTCTTCATTGGGCTGGCATACAATATTACCACTTCAAACATACAATATAATAGTAGGCACAGGGTGAGTCCAGCATCAACCACATCAGCAAACTATCCATCTATAGAAAAAGAGTTTCACTGCTCAACCGAGCTGATGTCCTTGAAATTCACATCTAAATTTAAGTAGAGTTTCCTCAAGTCTGTCACCAGAAATTCCAAATACCTGTTACTCGCTCCTTAGCCCACGACAGCCCATCATTGCTGATACCCTTGCTTCCACTCGTTAACGAGGTTAGATTCTATTGCAGAACAGCCAATGTGCTGCGAGACCCAGATGTAGGCTGCACAGTGCTGGCAGGCATCTTCGAACAAAAAGGTGACACTCAAAGAAATTATAAAGATGAGTCACCGAAAACATTAATGTCGACAGACGATCACACCTGCCACCATGTTATAAAGGATGAACTATGAACCAAAACAAAGAACCTTCTCAACCCATGCCAGTCTTTACTTTAATTAATTTAATACTTTCAAATTTTTAACAAGAAATACAAAATGTTCTTACATTAATAATAAATATATTCTCTTAGTTATCAATCAATGTCTCATTGTTACAATACTTCATATTACAACAGTCACTATTAATTCAAATGACTGTTTGGAGATATTATTCTGGAAAGTGCTATTACTACACTTTCTGTTTTTGATGGCATATTATAGAAGGCCGATTTTGCTTAGTGCACTTTCTGTGGCATAGAAATAGAATGAATCAGTTTCATTAAAAATTATGTACTTGATATAAAGACAATTTATCAATTGTCATGTGCCGGGCTTACTGGGGAAACTCAGTGGGTCCATTAAATTAGCTGAGGAGGAGGTAAACCTGTGTAACTACAAATTGAGATGGTGCAGGGTGTGTGGAGGGGCCAATCTTGCTTCTTGCTAGATTAGGATTTAACCTGTAGGTTAAATGAAAACCCCGCCGTGTGTTTAAGGGACCCTCACAGGGCATGAACTACCCCCGCTCTGAGCTTCGATAGTAATGAAAAGCGGTGACTTCTTGTAATACAATTGAATTGAATGCAACGAATACACACAATATGGGCTCTTGGAGCCGTTTTGTCGTAAATAAACCAAGTATTTTATGTTTATCATTGAACAGTTTCTTCCTTTCAATATTAAGATCTATACCCGTGAGATAAATGCAGAATACCTGCAATATTTTATATTTGTTCTATAGCCATAATTCGCGTGAATAACATATTTTGCCGATATTCTCTGGAAAAAAAGCCTTTTCCAGAATTTACATTGCTTCAATTTTCAATTGCAAAGTGAAAAACCCCACGGAAATGTATCACAACTCGGCCGTACGCTAAATGTGATACTGTTTAAAACATTAATATGCATCTCCAGATAATTGTATTAATGGTATTATGTAAATCATTAGAGTTTCTATTTTACATTATAGATAGCGTTGCAATATATATTGCAAAACTCAATTTGGTAATATAAAATAATAAATTATTCATAAATTGCATAATCTATTATTTTTAATTTGGGATAGGAAACACTCCCGTTCTCAATTCACAGATCTTCATTAGAGGAAAAGTATACCTAAAACAAGCCTACCAACCAACACCTTATAACCACTTACCACTTTCACCGAAATCTATGACACCAACGCCCATCATCTTGACTAGCTCGCAAGAACCTCCTGGTCGGAAGGGCAACACTACATAAAAAAAAAAAAGTTCTTTAGCTATGTTAATTGGTTATGTACAATATATTTGATTACACAATTAAAATCTAAAAATTTGTGGAGGGAAGTGTCTACAATTAGCAATTTTTTGATGCAACTACTAGGATGATTAGGGTGGAATCTGTACATAGTTGTGTTTATTTTTAATTTTATATTACAATAATTTTTTTTCTGAAAATACAGTTACATGTATACAATCAATGGTTTGTGTTACATCTATTATGTTCGGGCCTCCATCGTCATCTGTCATCCTCATCTGTGTCTGCCATATGGTGGACATCTGGGGCGCGGTGATACTGGTTGGTTGGCAATATGTTGGTTGATAGTGTCGGGATGGGTAGGGAATTCAGCAGTGAATCGGTATGTGATGGTCGCGATGGTGTAGTGTTTGGTGAAGGGTCGCCCTGGCTGGCAGAGGGATAATCAGATACTAAGGAAATGGCTCTGGCCAGAGGTCGGAGGTTGTATTTAGAAGAGTGGGACCAGAATAGGCAGGCATACATTAGGAATGGAGATATATAGGCAGTGGCGGATTTACACATTTGCCTCCAGTAGGCTATTCAAATTTTGCCGCCCCTACCGACCTCTGCAATTGGATACCCTAGTTCACAATCATATTAATTACAATTTTTTTGTTAATGAAATTGTAACTTTATGATTTGTGCACTATCGTCCTAATTACACCACCTTTTTCCCGTAATTAGTATGATTGTGAACTAGGGGATCGATGTGTCAGTTTCTAGATTATTTTTACAACCCAACGATTTAGTTAAGATTGCACAAGAAATAGTTTTTGGGTAAATTTCTGAGCTAATAAAAGCTCAATAATTTACTACTAATAAGGCGGGGTAAGGTATGCCTCAAAACTACTTATTCGGTAAACGTAATTAAATAATTTTTATTGCGCTTACTTACAGTTTAAAAACAATATATTCAATTATCTGGTAACAATCCGGCTGATGATGTCGATTAAATTCAATTAATTAAGTTATGAAAGGTTTACAATACCTTTTTGCGCGATTTTCTATTGACAAAATTATTAATTATATCGTTGTATGAAATCTTGTTCATTAGTTCCGACTCTAGGCACAAAAGAGCTAAGGCGTTTAGCTTTTCTTGGCTTAAGGAAGATTTTAGATAACTTTTTCACCCGGTTTAAGCAGGAAAAGCTTCTCTCACCCGAACAATTTGTCGCTGGTGTACATAAAGCCATGCGAACTGCTATATCCAAGTTTGGATAAACGTTTTGCAAATTCTGTTTTCGCAGGAACTCCTTGGACAGCATTGAGGATGGCAACGCAGAGGTTGTTCATACGCCGGAGAATGCTGAGAGAAGACTCCAGGACAACTTTCAACGGAGGTATCCAGAGCGACAGCGCAAACCGAAGATGTATCCTGATCATGTTACTTATTTATGTGTCAGTGAGCCACCTTCATATGGTGAAGTTGTGCGGTGCAGTGAAAGTGTTGACAAGTCTGTTTTGTTATACAATGACAACCAAAGTGCTCAGAAGCTAGTGTATAACCCCATGTCTCACAACAGGACGAGACATATTGATCTCTGGGGGGTTTGCTATGCATTTATGGGGGGAAAAGGTGGGAAACGGAAGTACTCCGATGAAAAGCCACATATTTACTGGGGGACGAAAAAGGGACAAATGAGGGTTGGGGTTGAAAAACTTACTAGAAATAATGTTATAGGGCTGCAGTGAGGCTGCCTGGGGGGATTGTGTGGACCACCTTTTTGTGTCATTCCACTGGGTTGGCACTCCGGGGGCAGGAGTGAATTGTAGGGCAGTAATAACTGCAATTCTGCTGCTTCATGATGGCAGTACAGTTGGTGAAGAATCAGTCGTCCGGGCAATCGATGGGACTCGCTGCAGGTGGCACCGCTTAGCCTTCGACCAGGAGACCGGGAAGGGTGGAAACCACAGGGAGAGCTCCCACTCGGTCTGTCGGAGCCGATTGCTGTCAATACACACCATTAGGTGTACATGGAGGGCTGATTACTCTGGAGTGGCTGCTGCAGGTGTATGTTGCCGAGGTCCACAAAGTTTGGTGTTGGCAGCAGTTGGGCTAAGTTGGTGTTCATTGGGTCTGGTGTCCCATTCACTCGCGGCAGAATCGTTACCGAGCGCGGCGCGGTCGATCGTAGATACGCGAGGTGTCGAAAGTTTGTCGACGGCAGTTCAGGATCGGGTCCCCCAGTGCGCGCACAAGCAGATTCCCGTGCGATGTTATGGATTTCACAAACCGGTTCACTTGGTAGGAATTGGTCTCCGGTACTGCTGGAATGTTTGCTTCTTCGAGGAGCTTGTGTCGTGGTTTGTTACAGGTCCGGCCTAACACTAATTGTAGTACTCTATAGTAGAGTGCGAACACTGGGCGCAATTGTGTGTGTCTCGTGTTGCACTGCACTGGAGATTCATACAGGAGGATGGTGTATGCATGCACTCTTAGCAGCATAACTCTGGTGTCCTGCAATAGTGGGCACGTAGGTCTTGAGATCGTGGCTCATGTGTATAGGACTCCTCTTGCTCGGCCACAAACTGACTCGCAGTGTTCCGAGAACGTTAGTTGGCTGTCGAGTATCACGTCCAGATACTTTGCAGCAGGGAGTCATTGAATGTCTTGGCCGTCGATGTTGATGGACGGTGGATAGTCCTCTCGGCGTCTACTGAATAGAACTGCCATTGTTTTGCTGCTATTCACCCTGATTCCATTACTCGCGAAAAACCGTTTGAGAACGGCGAATGCGGTTCTTAGGTAGTGGCTAAGTTCGGGTTCACTGTTGGCAGTGTCGACAATGGCCGTGTCGTCTGTGTACAGGGAAAGCCTCGCGCTAGTTGGCTTCGGAATGTTCCTGATAAACAGGGTGAACAGCAGTGGACTGAAGATTGAGCCTTGCGGCACTCCGGCTATCACTGTCTGGGCAGTTGGCATTGTTCCTTCCACTCGAAGCTGGAAGGTTCTGTCTGTTAGAAATGACCTCAGAACTCTTATGAGTGTGATAGGTATTCTCATTGCGAGATGCTCAGTTATTAGGAGGTCATGGCACACAGAGTCAAATAACTTTTCTAGATCTAACAGAACTAGACCTCCCAGTTTGCCTTTTGTGAGTCCAGATTCTAGGATTCGAGTGGTTCTCGCAATCGCATGAGTTGTAGAGTGTTTAGGCCGGAACCCGAATTGACACCATGGTAGCTGGTCTTGCTGCAGGATATTTTTGAGCAGTCGCCGGAAGAGGAGTGCTTCGCATACTTTTGAGACACAGCTCAGAAACGATATTGGTCTGTATGATGAAGGAAGTTGTGGTGGCTTCCCAGGCTTGAATAGTGGTACAATGTGCGCCATTTTCCAAGGTGTTGGGTAGTTGCCTTGCAGAAATATCACATTTATTGTCCTGGTGAGGAAAACTATTGCTTTTCAAGGGAGCTGAGTGAGCAGGACGTTCGGGTTTGCATCGGGTCCTGGTGCTATTTTCCGCTTGAGCGCTGACACAACCTTAGCTAGCTCATGTGGGGTAACCACAGGTGTGTCAGGCTGAGGTTATGGTGGCGGTATGGTAATTCTGTTGGCAGAGAACTTTTCGTCTTCTGGGTCACTATCTGAGTCGGATGAGTCAGATAGGCCAGGGACTCTTTGTGGTACCAAGGTAGAACAGATGTGCTGTGCTAGCACCTCAGCTCTTTCTTCGGCCGTGTGGACGAGAATACCTCCAGAGCTCAGTGGAGGGATAACGGTTGGTTTGTCCCGCAGCCATTTCACACACGTCCATACTTGTCACGGTTGTGGGTGAGGGACCTTAGCCGTTCAATTTCCCATGATGTCTGCAACTCTTTGAAGTTTCGCCTGCATATTCGGCGGAGAACTCGGAAAATAGCATCGTACACAGGGTGGCGGGTTGTCTGCCATTGTCTACGGATTCTATTTCTCACAGTGAATATGGTTGCTAGCCACGGTGGGATTGGAGTTTTGCTGTGTGCATACGTTTCAGTGGAATGGATGGTATGCTTGCTTCCCGCATTAGTCCAGTCAGGTGTTCGACTGCTGCTTCAATAACTTCTGGAGCAACCCCCGCAGTGATGGAACCCACCGGAGAGACGGACACAACACCAGCCCGGTTCCAGTCGCTGCCAACCTTCGCTGGACACACCAAGGAGAACCCACAGGCGTTCCTGGGAGACGTCACAGGACGACTAACCAGGTACTGTGTCAGTGAAGGGGAGTGGACTAGTTGCATTGGGGGACAGTTATCTGGGGAGGCACGTACATGGTGGCGGGCCATTGACCACTACGGCATGCAATGGGCCGACTTCCAAAGTGCCTTCCTAAGACAGTTCAACTCAGCATACATCTCGTTACAATCTCAAAGCAGTGCTGTGTTAGAGAAACAGGGGGAGTGTGAAACCCTAACAGCATTTACCACGCTGAAGGTTAATCTCCTCAAACATTTTAACCCACATATGCAGGACCCATACATTTTAGAGGTGATAGCTTCAACGGTGTGGTCCGAGTTCAAGTTGGCCCTGGCACCCTTAATCCATAACGATGTAGGGCAGTTCATGAGGTCCACAGCCTTACTGGACCAGGCCAACGTGGATAAAGTGTATCATAGGGGAAGGGATGAGCCACATCAACCACGACCATGGGATCACAGTGCGTGGAGGGGGAATTCGCAGCCATCAGCTGGACTTGGTAGGAGGGAGGTGAGCCAGACAGAACAGCAAGACAGGGGGAAGAGACAGGCGGTTACCCCCCTGCCAGTCCGTTCAAACACGACAGTTAGGAGAGAAGGGTCCCCCTTTTCCATGCCGGTACTGCCAAGGTCAGCAGTACCAGTGGCACAATGAGTGCCCCAACCTCGAAAGTAGAAAACAAGCAAATGTAAATAATGGCAGGACATCAGCGGGAAACTAGCTAGTGGGGTAGGCGAGCCGAATGTTCACCACCCCAGGCCAAAACATGAACAAGCACAAAAGGCAAGTCAACACAAAGCAGTACAAGACCTACTCCACAACAAATCGTGCTACAGCAGATAACCAGGGGCAACCACAGGATGTCAGGATACTGATCACCCTTAATAACCTCATGTGTCAAGAACTAGTGGAGACAGCAGCATCACACAACTTTGTGAGAACAGGGTTCATGAATGAGGACGCGATAAAGCCAGCAAAGCACACAGTATATCTTGCCACACACCAACATCGACCATCGGAGAAGTGACCATCACTGTCCGAATTAGGGATGTAGAGACTACCACTACAGCCCTTGTGTCGGTGGAACTGCGGGAAGATTCCATACTGGGCATACCCTGGCTCACGGAACAGAACACCATAGTAGAGCCAGCGGCCCGCAGGATCAATTTTGGCCAAAAGAAACAACGCACCATTTATGAACTACAACAGTGGACCACTAGCTGCACTCTAGGCGTCCAGCTGAACGAACTCGACCACGAGGTGCCAGAAGAGTACTGGGAAATGGTACAGAAAATCCTCCAAGAAATATGGGACGTGTTTGCGGATGCTAACCCCTTAAGGCGAACTACAATCGCCGAGCATTCCATACCATTGGAGCACGACAGCTCGCTTTTCGCAGGACCACGCAGTTACCAACCCCACCAGTGTACCATCATCAAAGAACAGATTAGGGAGATGTTAGCCGAAAGCGTCATCGAGCCCACACACAGCAAGTACAACAGCGCAATCAAGTTAGCACCCAAGAAAGACAGAACGTGGTGATTCTGTGTGGACTTTCGCCCCTTAATCTGATAACTCAAAGCGCACCACCACCATACATCAGTGTGAAGAATGCACTACACACACTAGGAAAAGCAAAAGTAATGACATCATTGGACTTGCGCAGCGGCTACTGACAGGTCCCGATCAAACCAGAAGACTGCCACATAACAACATTCACCGCCCCTGATGGGCGACGCTTCCAGTTCTGTGCCATGCCGTTCGGGCTAAAGTGTGCACCGGCCACTTTCCAAGCCATGATGGTACAAGTGCTCGATGGATATGTAGGGGATTTTACCCTTGCATATCTGGACGATGTGATCATCTGGTCCGAGAACTGGGAAGATCACATAAAACACCTGTCGTTAGTACTGGAGCGCCTAGCGATCAATAAGTTAACTTGTGCAAACCTGAAGTGCTACATAGGGAAACCCAGCATCCAGTTCCTTGGGCACCTAGTGGACGAAAACGGCACTAGGCCCACGCCGGAACAGCATTCCCGCATCAACCAGCATGAGACACACAGAACCCGCAAACAGCTCAGGAAGTTCTTCAGGTTGGTGAACTGACTGAGGTAAAACATTAGGGATTTCGCAACAATAACAGCACACCTAATAGACATGCTGTCCCCGAAATATAAGTTCCAGTGGAATAGCGAGCACGAAAGATGCTTCCAAGAACTTAAGAGAAGGTTCCTACAGTGCACAACCCTGGCATGTCATGACCCCAGTAGGCACATATACCTCAAAACAGATGCCAGTGAGAAGGGCCTAGACGCCATACTGTTTCAATTGGGTGACGACAATGAGCGCCAGATCATTGAGTATAGTAGTGCCAAGTTTGGGCCGACTGAGGGTCGTTATGATGTAAATGAGAGGGAGTGTTTGGCAGTGGTTTGGGCGGTGAAGCATTGTAAAGCATACCTCGAGTACCAGCGCTTCACCCTTTGGACTGACAACAGGTGCCTACTCTGGCTTTATTCCATGAGGGAGGCCAGGATAAAACTCGCCCGGTGGGCATTGTTGCAATTATACGACTTCGTTGTGCAACATGTCCCCAGAGCAGAGAACCAACTGGCGGATGAATTGTCCCGGACACCAGGCACCGAAGTAACCATCGACAGGGATGAGTGGGACGACTTATTACCCCCTACGGTCAACCGTGCAACAACAGGCAACAGGCAGGTAACCTGCAATGCGATAGAGACACCAAACGCTGAACCCCGGCTCGACGAACTGAAGGCAAAAGTGATCGACACCCAACAATACTGTGCACAAACCCAGGAGAAGATGGTGAATATCATGCAGGGAGATAGTGAGTGGTGGTGCATCCGAGACACACACATAGAAACCTGTCAGCAGCATCCAGATGCAACCTAGTGCATGTATGTACCTGCAGGAGTACGAGAGAAAGCACTGAAGCACGCACACGACAGCCATTTGGCCGGTCATCCTGGGGCAACCTAAATGGCCATGAACCTCCACAAGCACATTCACTGGCCAGGAGAAAGCAGGGATGTACGCAGGCTTGTGAGGGAGTGCGTCCCCTGCAATCACTTCAAAAGTAGGAGAATGGATGGAGTGACACAACAACAACCCAGGGTGCCAAAGGAACCATTTGAGACAGTGTCCCCTGCACATCCACCGGGAAAAGTTTCATCCTGGTCGTGAGTGACTCATTCTCCAGGTGGACCGAAGTGTACCGCTGTTTCCAGTGCATGAGCACGCACGATTGCGCGGACAATGGAAACAGAGTTCTACCCTCGCTGGGGCTACCAACAGACCTTACTTACCGACAAAGGTACCCAGTTCACTGGGAAGTACTGGCGTGAGCTGTATACTCGTTGGGGAGTAAGACAGCATACAATCTCCATTTACCACCCGAGGGCAAACCCCACCGAGAAGCACAATCAGGACCTCAAGACCCAGCTACGTCTGAGAGTGGGTGACGACAGCACCAGCTGGGCCGAACACCTACCCGCAGCCTTATTCACCATAAGGAGGCGGGTAAACTTAGCCACAGGCCAGACTCCATCAGCGATTCTGCAGGGCTGTGAACTGATGCTGCCTGGAGAGTTTGCCGCACGCCAACCAGAGACAGCAGAGGAACCAGAGGACGGGACTGCCAGAAGACAGTGCTGGGAAGCAGAGCTAATGGCAGCTCGCCACAACCAGGAGAACTATATCAAGGAGTGGGTGCCTGCCACCACGAGAGCACCACGAAAGGTTGACACCTGGGCCACTGGTGTACGTCAAGGAACACCGGATCTCAAACAGGGCAAAGAACATCTGCGCTGGGTTCACCCAGAAATGGAGTGGACAGCACACGGTGGTAAATCCCCTGGGGTACACCACGTCGTTCATCAGGCAAAGCAGCAGGAGGAGGGTCGCCGTCTACCGCAACGACCTCAGATTGGCAGTGGGGACGACAAACCTCATGACACCTGATCAGCAGGTTGTTGAGCACCACCAGAGCAACGAAACAATCGACGACACAATGGAAGTTGGGATGCAGAGCCCCGACACCGATGGTAGAGTTCTCCAGCGCTTCTTCTCCACAAGGACGCCTGCCTGCCCACAAGGGCGGGGGAAGCGTAACGAAGTGTCACAGCCTTTAACGGGGNGCAGCAGCCTGGGGGAGTCAGATGAGAAGGGGTCAACCACCCCTCTCCGCCGCTCCAAGCGGCCACATCAGCAGACCCGCCCGGCATGCACCTCGTGTGGTGGGCACACTCCCGCCACCACCTGCATGCCAAGGGACAGCGCCACCGAGGCCAGCATCCTGAAACAGCAGCAGCAGCAGGAGTCAGCTCCCAGCGGCACAGGCCTTATTCACTGAAGCCCCTCCACCAAATGAAACCACCCGCTACATGCTGTGCCTAGCAGCGTGGAGGCACACCTGAGGGACTGCACAGTCAAGTGGTCACCAGAGGAGGGGTTGTTTGATGTGAACCGCGTGTTCACGAGCTCCTGTGTGCCCACTCTGACTGCCGCAGTCGGGTCCACTACTCCAGACACACTACACTGACGGGCTTGTGGGCACGAGTGAGAGTGTTCATAATTGCATCAGTGTATTCAATCAGGGTATCTAATTGCTTCAGTGTTATTAATTGTATCAGTGTATATAATTAATATCATAATTGTTATCATGAAAGACAGTCGACACAGCCACAGCCAGTGACATTTGACATTGTACACTTGGCAATACTGTGGCTGGTGTGATGGAAACGTTAAGGGTTAATATAATAATTTTATTGTGTATTCGTATAAGGAAAAATTATGTTGTCTTAGGTTAATTTAATTCATGTCACTTCCATCTCATAATCATTGTTTAGTGTATATTGTGCTTCATCGTTTCGCCGCTTGGCGTCGCATGCGCTCATGTTGCGCTTCCTCCCAGTTCTCTTCAGCACTTGAAAGCATCAAGACATGTAAGTCACTCGTACTGCAAAAGCCCGCGGTGCCGACATCTTTAGCTGAACTCATTTTCACTGCAACGGACTTCGCTTCATGAACCGGATCATTTATTTTAATTGTTATAGCACCGAGGGGAGAGCAGCGTTACTCTCAGCGGAGAGTTTTTAAATGCAATTGTGTTTCACGTTATAAAGCCACGTGGTCGTTCGCAGTTCTGGGCTGTTAAGGCCATGTGTTTTGTACTAAAGTTATGTGTGTTCATTAAGAAGTCGCATGGCATAAATAACTCCACAAGCACGGTATGTGTTTCATTTGTAATTTAATTAAGGTGTGAGAGGCTGCCTACAGCTTCGCCATCGTTTGTGACGGAGTGTTAACCAGAGTTCCCTAGGCTGTCGACCGAAACGACTCTTATTTCATCAGCTCATCGCAGAGCTGTGGCGCCGGGCACATATTTCCTACATCATCAGCTCTGGTAACACCATGCGTCAAGTTGGCTTCCCCAACTAGGGACGAGAATTTCACCGATCCAGTGACTGATCATGTCAAATATTTTGTTGTTTTCAGGGTTGTCATGAACAAGGTGATGAGATGCTGTGGTCTCAGGAGCGGGATGAAGGAAGATTAGACTTATGCTACCAGGTTTTCAGAAGTGGTAGGATAATTTCGAAGGGTGCCAGAACAAGAGAGACTTTTTAGAGTATGGACCATTCGCCTACATTGCGTCTACTGAGACCACCCTGCGAGAAGGTGATGTCGTAATGATGGATCATTTCCGTTATGCCTTACTAAACAAGACTGCTGGCCCTCTCATACTCCACTAATTATAGAGTGAGATTTTTTAATGGCCATCTCACATGCCAACACTACAGTAGGTTAACATGCCATTTAAGGATTGAGTTAATATATTGGGTAGAGCACCCATAATTTAAACGACTCTGAAGTGGCTGACAGTGAAATAAAAACCCATAGTTCAGAATGCACTGAATTTAATCACTGTTAGACTCTCTTACGAGGCTCTGGAGTAAGTGTAAAGGATACGGCATGCTACTAACCTACACTGTAAATAGGCAATGGCCTTGATAGTGAATTATGGTAAAATTACATCCCTGACATGATTTCAGCTGGCAAAGTTGGGATAAGCACTGTCTCCAGGTCNAACCCATAGTTCAGAATGCACTGAATTTAATCACTGTTAGACTCTCTTACGAGGCTCTGGAGTAAGTGTAAAGGATATGGCATGCTACTAACCTACACTGTAAATAGGCAATGGCCTTGATAGTGAATTATGGTAAAATTACATCCCTGACATGATTTCAGCTGGCAAAGTTGGGATAAGCACTGTCTCCAGGTCAACAGGAAAAAGAATTGAAGTTAAGTTCTAGGAAAGTTAATTACATATGGGAAGCTAAGTGACCAGTGCAAAGAGTTGAAGTTCCAGAAAAAATGTGGCTCATGGCCACTCCCGATGAGCGCAAGAAGGCAACTGAATAACATATCGGAGTCCGTCGAGATCACCCCTCAAATGTATTTCAAAGAGTTCAGAAAATACATAAACACTTAAATAGAGAATAAAACATAAGCACATATACTCTTGCCTTAGTTAAATACCCAAGAAACCCTTTTGTATTCATTTGCATAAACAAATTATATGAAACCCAATTGTATTGGTATTAGATTAATTCAGCAATGAAATTTTGATTTTGGCTGGAACAGTATGTTACTTATCTGAAAGTGTTGCAGATATGCTTGGCACTATTTTAGAGCAATCAAATATAACTGCACCCCTTCTTCACATAATTAGAGGGTGGCAGTGGATATTTCGTGTTCGACGAGTCCATTCTCACCCCAGGTGGTGTGTGAGCACCTATGCTCGATTTGGCTAAAAACAAAGATAGTTTGACAGGTGCTGCAAATTAGAGTATTTAGACACTGGCTTTACACTCCCTACATTTCTGTGTGTCGATAACACTCACACTGCACGCACAACACATGAACAGGGACATGAACATGAAATGAATGGTGGCACACAAGAGATTGTTGGAGCACTGTAACCGTTGTTAATCCCATCACTACATTCGATTCATGAGCTGTGTCTTTACTGGGGATTACTCTTGGTCGTATGGTTGACCCGAATTGTTATGCCCTCAGAAGATGTCTCTTGAGGGTATAAAAATGGTACGGCCACCTGACTCTAGTGGTGCTTGGAGAGTGGCGAAGATAAGGTGCACGATAGTACATGTCGCCGGTGCTGCAGTCAGGGAGGAGTGGACGATGCATTCGGGTCAACCTGCCCCAGTAGAAGGCACATCGTAGAACCACTTGTGTAGCACGATTACAGTGCTAAGGCAAGAGGGGAATGGCCTATGTCATACTCCCCACCCCTTCTGGAGGTAATTCTTCCACTACAGACCGTTGATCCCTGCTGAACCCTAGTGACAGGACGGTGGTGGATGTGGCCCTTACAGAGGCTGCTGATGGAATGGGCCTCGGATGCAGAGTGGTGGTGAAGCGGAGAATTAGTTCTTGAGACATGGAGCTGTTGTGGCTGCTGAGAGATGCTGGTGGCCTCCGTACACTGTGCAGGATGTAGGCGGTCAGTAGGCGGTCAATGATTGAGACACTCAAAGTGGGGGAGGAGGGTGGTCCCTACACCTCCTCGGTATTTTTGTTACTGCTGGTGCTGTAATGTGGGCTGCAGGAGCACTGGGTGTGCCTTTTGGTGACCTGTTGTCTGCGGGCCTCAGGGTCTACAGGAAAGTGGGCATCGCAAGCTGAAGTAGGTTCCGAAGACTGCCATCAGTTGGGGTCTAAGATGCCACAGCATCTGAGTCGCTTGCAAATCGAGGTGAAGTAGCACCTACATCGCCTCGATTGGTGCTAGGTGATGCCGCTGGAGTATCCATAGCGCATGTGTAGGCGTTGGCATTGTACGAGTCGTCTCAGAGGACCGGCACTTGGCACCATCTCCCCACACAAACAAATTATAACATCTTGACAAGCGGCTGATGATTGTATGTGCCCCGTTCCACTTAGATGCAAGGACTGCACAAAACCTTTATTCAGTTAAAGATGGCTGGTGAAAGCGCACATAAACTAGCTAGCCTGGCTGTAGTATGGCAGGTGCGTACTTTGAGGCAGGCAGCCACTGTGCGACTTATTTCTACTGCTGGTCGCATGTTTACTGCAGTGCATGTACTCTGTGGTACCGGCGGGCTCCTCTGCTCCCAGGGTCACTGAAGTTACCTTGGGGTACATGCGTGAACTCCCCTGTGAGGGGGAGCTGGCGACATTGGTGCTGTTATGGTGGAGGTTGTTCGGTGGCGAGGTTGGTGCGAGTGTGTAATGTAAAGAATATAGCTTTCATGTGTTAGGCACATAATGCATTGTTACCACCCATACACCATCGCAGTTGAGTTTTGAGCTCCTGATTTCTACATTATGTTGGGTTTGTGCATGGATGTTAAACTGCAGTGGTGTTGTGTAAGACCCCTAATCATGTACAGCACTCGTACCACTTATGCTTGTTAAATTGTGCACTGTTGTCTGACAACAATGCGCAGGAGTTTTCCCAGGGAGGGAATAATTCAGTTTACAGCTATATTACTATACATTTAGTGTGCACACTCGATATTAGGTAAGCTTTTTCCTATTTTGAAATCAGGTCAGTCACAACAAGCACTAACCTCTTCCTTGTAGCCGTGCATGGATACGGTCCTATGATCTCTAGTGCAATGGTTTCAAAAGATGATGTTAACAAATGTGGCATTTGTTGTCGCATACTGCCCGTACGGCATATTTGTTAGCAGAAGATTTGAGGCAGCCATCTACCACATATCCCCATTCACTTGTCACTGCACGCTCCCCTATCCACTTGCGTGTTACTGGGAAAATCTGTTGAACTTGTATTACACGTGTGTAAACATAAGTTAGAGTGCGGTTCGCGAAAGTAGTTGTCAGCTGTGTGCATGTAACAGAGTTATGGTCCATAGCAGGGTCGGTAGGATAGCCTTGCCCTATTCATCGTCGCTCATTACTGTGTCACCTGGTGACCTTGAGAGTGCATCGGCCAGTTGAATCTTTGACCCCAGCATGTGCTGCACTTCGAAGTCAAAGGACTGCACAAATCGGACACAGTGCATAATCTTGCTGCAAACGTTTTTGGTATTATGAATCCAGACTAGACATCTATTATCTGTGAGCAGTGTGAAGCACTGATATTCCACAATCTACTTATACCTCTTAAATGACCTAACTATTACTAGGTAATACCACTCATTCACATCTTAAAGGCACTATACGGGGAAAATTTTACGCTACTGTAGTTTATAATGCGCTTGCTGCCACCATAACTGAAATGGAGCAATACGATATCGAGCCTGTGCTCACTCGAGTCAATTTGTAAATACAGGTGATGGCTCGGGTCGTGATGTGGAAGTGCAGTGCAGCTGCAGAAGATGGCTTTAGTCTGCTCTAGACTTTCTAAATATTCCTCTGTCCGTTTGAATTTGTGGAATGGTGATAGTAGGTTAGTAAGCAGAGCAGTGAATAGGGAAATTTTTTTAACATATTCCCATAACCATTTCACTAAGCCGAAAAATTTACTCAAATGTTTACAGGTAACAGATTACAGGTAATCATCAATTAGTCTCAAATGTTTTGGAGTGTGAGTGGTTACCATTTTCATTCACAAGGCGGCTTAGAAATTGGCCGCATGCTTTGCCTAGGTGTCACTATTTGTTGGCACAAGTTAGATGATTAATGGTGGAGCGTTCAAGGACGAGTGTCAAATGCAGCACATAATCTTGCCACGACTCGAGCCAGATTACATCATCGTCAAGATAAGCCATGGTAAACACACCTATGTAGCCATCGAGAACTTGCACTATTATTGACTGGAACATTGTTAGTTCAGTATTTAGGCCGAAAGGCATGGCCCTGAACTGAAAGCAGAGTCCATCTGGTGTGGCGAATGGTGTCTTGTGCAAGTCTTCTTGTTTTACTGGTATTTGCCAGTAGCCCTACTGACCTACCATCCTGCCAGAAGTAGAGAACATCTATGTGTATAAATTCATGAACTGCTATGGAGGTCGAGTGACATCAGAACTTTGGCATGGCCAAGGCTGTTGAGTGCATCCTTGCCACTGATTAATGGTGTTGGAGTTTTTTCAGTGATTAGGTTGAGAAGCCAGAAGTCGATGCAAAACCTCCAGGTTCCTTTTTTTTTTTAGAGTTAAGGATTGGACGGGATTAAAAGCGCTGTTAGTGGGTTCAATGATACCTTTATCCAGCATCTGCTGTATTTGTTCTTGAAATATAAGGTATTGGTGAGGCTGGTAATCATGGGGTGTGATGTAAACGTTTTTTTATTGTTTTAACAGAATACTGTGTTCTGCCACCTTTGTGCGACACAGGGGGTATGTGGCAGCGAATACCTTACAGCGTTTGGAGAGCAGGAACTGTTTGGCATCTCGGTATGTGTCAGTAAGATATGGATTACCTCATCCAGCTGGACATCTGGTATGCATCTTGTGGTCCGCGGGTCTTAATTTTATACAGTCCAGCATTCATTCCAGCTGAAATGGATTTGTCTGGAAGCAGGTTCTAGTACATTATTCTGCTCGGTCAGGTATGATATTATGTGGATTTCATCCTCACACAAGTCATAGGAATCGATAGCTGTTGTGGTTTGATCTAGTCGAGGTTACCCAGGGTTGGATGAGTGTTGGATTGCCCGTAGCCCAGTGGAGAGTTAATGATGAAGGTCGTTCGGTCGACGGCCCACAGGGCCGTGGATATCTCCGTCAGTTTGTTGATGATGTGGTTACGTACTTACTGTTGCACTATTTTAATCTTATGAAGAGAGTGTAAGTCGTCTCTTGCGCCTGAAATATACTATGAAATTGTGGGTGATGCTACAAATGGTGTAGTAACCTACAATTAATCGACACACGATTAACTTTATAAAGCGGTTTATTCACTGTGCTTGCTTACAGGGGAATAATGCATGAAAATGGATCCAGCACTTACGGCCTGCTAGTGACCTAAGCATGAAATAAACGTAGTATTATGTTGATACGCGATAGCATTAAGCTCTCTGGTGAGAGTGCGGGTGGCTTCCCCCTCGGTAATTAAAAAAAATAACACAAATGTTCTAGTTAATTCATTTAATATTGCAGTGAAACGATTACAGCCAAATTATGGCACCGAGGGGGCTCATGGAGCGAGCGACCAACGCCGCCAGTTTGGTCCAAGTGCTGAGACGAACTAACCATGTGACCTCGGTTTCCGTCACGAGTGGCGAGAACCGAAGTCAAACTGCGAATAATGAAGCATTACATAAACACTTAGTGATATGATTGCAATTGAGAAAATTATATAATTTAGATGAACATATTGGTGACACCCCCGTTTATTAACAAATGTCTGTTAAGATTGATGTTGTAAAGTTGACGGGGCATGTTACCGCACTAAACTTCATGTTACAAGGATGGATTCCTTCATAGGCAATCTCCCTTTTTGGAAATATAATTGACCTTTTATTAATACAAATTAATAAATTATTATGTTTTCTCGTAAAAAGTGTCTAAATTTCAGTACCTGTGATGTGTCTGAATTTCACTGGCTACGGTGTTGCCAGGCTACTGTCTCCTGAAGGGATGGACGAGTCTACCTGGGCAAAGGGGTGTGGAATGCCCTGCTAGATTGCTGTTAACACAATAAAACCCACCCCTGACTGATGCTGTGAATCTGGTGATTGTGTTTAATGTGTTTGCAAAAATGCTGCACACTACTGGGTGACACTTTGGGGCACTTATCACTTCAGCTTCAGCTTACAAGACAGTTTGAAGTCACTTAGTGGTGCGTCACGTCGTAGGCCATGGTGCGAGCTGCTACGAAGCAACAACCAACTGCCAGTGCGCCCTTTCTGTGGCTTTGGGGTAAACACAGTTTCTTATCGCCTAACAATTTATTAAAAGTGTTACCTCTTGTAATAAGTGAGTAGGGCGGTCTCTTGAGTTATGTAATACTTGTCGGCAAGAAGGTGCAAGTTCATTTCTTGTCGGCCTGCCCTGCGCACTCTTGGCCTGATGTGGTTGGTGTGGCCCGTTGTAGCTGAGTAGTATCTGTGACTGCGGCAGTCAGAGTGGGCACAAGGAGCTCGTGGACACGTGGTTCAAGTCAGGTTCTTTCAATGTCTCGAATGTACACTGTTATTCCGAATTCTTCTATATATCCGCTAGTGTGGGGTTTTTGTAGCTTGCTGAATAGTTGGGTTGGCCGGTTTTATTTTACACATTTCCGCTAAGATTACACACACAATATTATGTGAGGCTCTGGTATCAATTGAAGTGTGGCATAGTTATTTATTTAAAAAAAACACTGGAATGCATATAACTAGATTTTTGTTGCTGCAAATTGTAAAAATAAAATCTGTTGTGGAGTCTGTCCAGGATCTGAGCTGATTAACTGGGGGTAGGTGATGTCTGGCCCTTCTACCACGTACTATCGTTTCCTGGCTTCGGCTTTCCATCACACAGTCTCTTGGGCTGGTTCAGACACTCATCATACCAGTGCATGTTCTGGCAGTCGCAGTAATGGCAGGTGGATGGTGGCGGTCCATGTCCTAAGCTGGTTTGAATTGTATCTCATGACTCCTCTTTTTCGGACCATGTCCGTCACTGGGGGTGAGGTTTTTGATGTTTTTGAAAATTTGATAGATTTTTGGAGTCTGTTTCCATCACAAACCTGCCTCGTCGTCTTCGTATCGACGCGGATGCGGAGAGTCGCGACATAGCTGTACAGGTGTTGTTATGGACATCTGTTCCAGGATCACTTTGGGGCACATAAAGTCATCCATGTGAAATTAAATAAGTGTGGCCAATGCGCTACAGAATTCCAGCCACACTCTGCCTGCCACAAAACCCTAGTAACTCATTCATAGAGATCTGAGGGTGGTACATTTGCACTATATTTATCTTCTGCATGGCGAAGTTGGATAAGAGTTCATAAAATTTCTGTTTCTCCAGGTTTACATGGCTGTTTGCATGCAGGTAGGAGAATGTGCCAGCGAAACTACATTCAAAGGTATTGTTGAATTCTTCCCATGTAATGCTATAGTGCACTATCCTGTGCCACCATTGTCGAGTGTCACCACTCAACCGGTCACCACCGCAGTTCAACCAGTCCTATTCTTCCGCACTGTAGGGCTGCAGCCTGCTCATGCAGTCATGTAGGAGGACCAATGGGTCTTAAATTGGTAAGCTTGCAAAGGCCGACAGGGACTGGAAACGTTCCGGCGTAAATGTCGGTGTCACTTCAGAAAAAGCAAGTGGGTTTGTTGTTATTGTTGTGGCGGGGAGGAGCATGGCCCCCTGCAGTCTCGCGGCCAAATGTAGCAGCTGTGTGGAATGCGCCAATTGAGGGGTGAGCGGTGAGGCTCGGCTGTGCATTCCTTGTAATACACATTGCAGAGGAGGCAACCTGATTTGCAGCATGCACTGTTGAGACACAAAATACTCTTTTCTGGGATCACACCACTCATTCCTTCTGATGCATTGTTGTTAGGTCCTCAGCCTGCAGCTGTCACAGCATGTAAGTTCGGAGTTTATACTCTGGCAGTTGGCTTATTGACATCGCTCAGGTGACACTAAAGATGGCTAGTTGAGCTGTTGTGGAGAACATGACAGGTGGGCATGGTGGATCCTAACACCACACAAACTGAAAGAAATTTTCTGGATTGATGGTGGAATGTACCTTTTTTGACACACACTTTTTGTGATACACTTGACAGCACAGAGTGCATGCATAGGTGGCTTGGCTAAGTCCGTCACAACAAAGCACATTGCTAATGTTCCGAACACTTCTCGAAATTTGTTTGGTGTAGTAAGTTTGATCAGTATGGCGCAATTGCAGCTCACTTTATCACATACAGGGTCGATAGTACCCACAGTGGCACACAAATTGGCCACTTGGCTCACAATGGTATGTGCCACTGACTTGGAACATGGTTCAAGGTTAATTCTGCCAATGTCATAACACAGTCACTGGTATTCTGTGGGGTTCTCGCACTGACAGGTGCTAGATCGGATTTGCCCTAATGTGAATGGATCTGAGTCTGGTAGCAAGCGCTCACACATCAATCACAGATATTCACTATGCCATTGGTGGTATGCCAGTCTATGAACATGCTATCGCGTCGCAGTTGGTGGGCAACTTCATACGGTTCGTAGGAAACTCCATGGTCGTGCCCAGCTGATCATCAACCATGGTAAAAGAACCTCCCTGCTCATGGCAAACTCCCCTGTGTCGCGCATGGAAGGGATGACCCCCCTTTACTCCGATCTGTTACTGGGGAGGAATATCACACATGCATGCTGTTAGCTGCTGCCTCCCTGTCTCGCCTAGTGAAGTGAGAGATGGGGGTTGAATGGTGCTCCTCAAGATGGTGGTGTTCGGTCCAGTTGCCATTGTGTAGATGGGTGGCAGCGTGGTCGGCTTATGGTCGCCACATTGCTGTTGTGTTTCCAATACTGGCGTGGAAACTGAGTGAGCAAATGCTAACACTACTCCCTGATGGTGTGGAAATTAGAAATTTGGGGTGGAGGAATTTTTGCCAGGAATTTCGAGATGTTGGCCCAAAAACACAGCATTTACACAGTAAAACTTAACACACAGAAAATTTCACTTACAATAATAAGGATAGGCTCATACACACAGTTCAGGCATAAGACAGGTTTTGCATAGTGTAGGAAACTAGGTAGGTGGTTTTTAGCCACACAGAGAGGTAGGCAATTTGTGGCAGGGAATGGTGTAGGAAATTAGTGAGGCTCTCAGGCAACTTGGAATGAATTGGCCAATGGAAGGGTGCCATTTGACTGGATGTTGTGGTTTCAGGAGCAGGGAGAAGGTTTTCAAAAGTGGTCGGAGAATTATAAAGGATGCCAAAGCAAGTGACTCACCTAGGGTGTAGGCCGTTCGCCCATGTCATTTCTCCTGATATCACCACTTACAATTTGTATTAAAAGAGCCAGGACACAAAGATTTCACTATTTTATAACCATTCATACATGGCCACCTATGCCCCTCCTGGAGTGAAAGTGGATTTGCGCAGCTCAAGCCACCCATTGCGACCCTACAAAAGACGAATTTCAGGGTGGAAACTATTTTAATTATCTCTTTTCTTCAGTGATATTTATATTCCCAACCAAATGGACAAATCAACAGACTGAGACAGCTCCGAAAACGTTTTAAAAAAAACTATGTTGCTCAATAAATGTTGAGACAAGATGTTTTCGTCTCGTGTTCAAGAGCTCCAATTCCCTATAAAAACTTATTTGCACCTGTCCATTATAAAATACAGCTGTGGATATTTTCTCTACCTTTTGCGAATAGTTTGGAATAGATCTGAAAGACCACGATGTATGCTGCCTCGTCTATGGTGAAAAATATGAAACAGATTCGGCACCCAACGTCAAGTGGGTCTTCGAAGCAGCAGCGAGTTGACCAGCATAGTGGCCGCCTCAACATCAGAAATCCAAATACCGAAAGCGCCCCACTTCCAGCCCGGACAGACGGAATACTTACGTGCCTCACTACTATTGGCTATGCCTTGGTCATGTCAGCAGTGTTGCAAAGAGTGGCAGGTTGAAGAGAGAAAATGCTCATGACAGAAAATAAAATACTGTCGCAGTGTAGTTCTGAGATCACTCTTTTTCATGATACATTTTTCCTATTGGTTAAAATTAAATGTACCTAATTAAATGCTTAATACCCAAGTCTATTAAATGTAAAGTATTGCCAAGAGGAGAGGAAAGGGTTTTTAAATAAATAGACATGAATTATTGGAGGTGGTGTACTTGGTTCTCAGACTCTGGAGATGTTCAAAATGGAGATAAGAATTTTAATATTTGGAGTATTTTACAAAATAGTTTTAAATGTAGAAGAAAGGTAGAACAATTTCAAGTGTTAGGTTTTGGACAGAATGATTTTCAGTGTTTTTTAAATAGAATTTTTGTGAAAAGGAAAGATAACTTAAAGCATGTAAATTTGGGGGATGATGCTTTGAAATTATACAAAAGTAATGGGATGCAGTGAAATTGTATAAGTCATTATAAATATTTCTCTACCTTTTTTTTTTGCTTTAGGTAAGTATTTTTATCTATTTGTCGGAATCTTCGTAAAAAATTATGACATATTGTATTAAACATTTGGTATAAAAGTAGTTATATAAAAATATTCTAGAAAATGATTTCAAGTTTTGAAATAATGACATTTTTTATTTTCCCATCAAATGTTTCAAGTTAACAACCAATCAAATAATAATGTTTAAAAGGTTTGAGAATACATGTCAGAGTACCTTTGTGAGGCGACGTGGTGCAGACTAACATAAAATGATCACCTTTCTACCTTATGCTGATGGAGTTTCTTCGGGGGTGTTTCTCAAATCTCAAGCCCATGGGGGTAAGAGGGCTTGTCAATGCTTTGCCACTACATTTTTCATTTTTCTGCAATTTGTGTATTTCAATCAATTAATAAGAGCATATATGTTTAGAAATTTAGGGTAATTTTATGTCAAAGTAATTCTTTCTTTTATTTTCTTGTCTCTTTCCAGCGCTTTGGGCTGAGATCTTGCGGGCTCTGCCATTTTCTTCAGTTGGTCTTTTAGCGCAGCCGGGCGTGCCTCTGGGCCTTCACCGTTTCGTACCAATCACCACATAAGCTTCAATAGTCATTTCTTTTATATAGAATAGTAACATAGCTTAATTCGCTCAGAGTCAACACCATCCCCAAGTCCTGCCAGCTCAAAAAGTGCCGGGGCCATGTCTATCACGCAATGGTTCCATAGACTGCATGCTCTTTCTAGTTTCGTACAGCAGCGAAAGAAGACCATGGCATGAAGCGAATAATGTGATGGCCCCCTCACTAGTGGCCCTGAGAATAGCAGTCCCATGAAGGAAGTGGTTCGGGGGGCAAAGAACTAGTTACGTGAACTCGAGAAAGGGAGTGATGTAGTCGACAGGAGCTACCAGTGCTTCAGAGTATGTCGGACGAGGATCCAGCCACAACCTGCAGTATCCACTTCAGATTGGTAGATTTGGTCTAAATAAAGATGCAAGTAGTTGCTTCATCTTTTCAAACCAGTAATTAAAGGATTACTCCTTCTGTAGGGCACAAACGACCATATAGTGACAGGATGAGGATCCAAATAAATAAAATTAAAACTGGCGTGCAAATTTTATTTCATTTTTGGGAATCAAATGATGCAGACATCATACATGAACTAAATACATCTGGTATACCAGTGCTAAACAAATCAGTTTATAGTGATAAAACTAGCACTTTACCATTTTATTTTCATGCATCTGCTTTTAATTTTTAGTGAATATTTACATCACATTTTAAGTTCTTTCAGTACAGTAATACAATTTTTAAAGTATGTTCACATTTTTTCTAGTCTTAAATGTCAATCACTACCAGTAACAAAGTCTTAGCAGGATATTTGATTATTACATTTCTCTAACTGTAAAACTCAACCAAAGAAATAGGAAATCTCAACACCAACTCACCAACTTACAGTCAATGTGCTATTAGGTACAACTACAGAGCAACTAAAAGGCGACAATGACAGGTTTTGCATCGAGCTCTTATTTTGAGCTACAAATTGAAAACGAATTTCACTTTTATTGTCAAAACAAAAATATTCGTCAAAGCCCATCAGTAAGATGAAAAGGCATGAATTCAGGTAGAATAAAGTTCAAATGAGAAAATAATCTTCTTGTGGCTTTGAAGGTGGGAAAGTAGGGGAGGCAGTGTAGGAGATGCCTCTTGCTGCTGGAGGAAGGGAAACCACATGATACTGCTGGTGCTAAACATACCAAACTGATAACATCACTCTCTACTACCGTGCTATTAAATACCGCGTATTATGCGCGTGCGGAGCAGCTCTCGCCCAACCACTCTCAGCCGCTGTCAATACTGAACTGAATCATGCCACCCTTTTGTCCAGCGGCAATGGAATCTCCCAACTCGCCCGATGCGTTTTCAATATGTGCACATTATGTTATTTGGATTTCACTATTTTGGCAACCCTGATGACATGAAATGTAATAAGTCTAGGGAACCCTTTTTCGCAGATGTAAACATTATGTAGGTGACTGCTTTTAATTTATTTCCTAATGTTCATCCAGTAGGCGAATGGTATACATTATTTTAGTGGTTGGCTGCCAATACTTTCTACGACAAGGTATTGAAGAATGGCGGTTCCACATTTTCTCACACTTCTTGTAATTTTCCATGTCGTTCTACTAAAAAATTTGAAAATCAACATTCTCGATAAACATAACAATGGGCAAAGCACAAAGCAGCAATTGGAAATGTGCAACTATCACATGAAGAGACAAAATAGTTTTTGTGTAATGCGCTATTATATATGAAAAGTGTAATCATATTTTAACCACCTTGCAATAATAAATTGAGGGGGGGTATTTTTGTTGTTCCTAAGTTAATAATTTTTTAAACATTGATAATTTTCCATTGTATTTTTGATGTTGACAATGCAACTGTGACCTGATAAAATAGTGATTTGAAAGGGTCCATAGAGTTGCCCCCCAAAACCGGCCACAAATTTCACCAAGTAAGGGGACAGGACAATATTGTTTTAACAATAAAACAGAAAATAGAAGAATTAATTAAATATTATAACCAATTATGAATAATACTTCACTTTTTCTTAATTCCGTCAGCACAGTATTACAACCATTAAAATAAAATTACATTTTTCTACCCTTACATATCAATGACTACCATTACAGAAGCATATAGGCTGTTCATGGTAAACTGGGCATTTTTGAAAGCCCTGCTTAAGATATACTTGTTTGCAGATTGTGTAGTCTTCCACCATATGTAAAATTAACATTGACGCGGGCCTCATCACTCCAATCAAGCATCGGTTATGTCAAACTGTAAAATTAATGGCAAAGTAAACAGTTAGAGAATTTATTCATTCTTGCACTTATATGCATTAAAAAGAAGAGAGTAAAAGAAATACTAATTTCAGAATTCACAAATATTTTCCTAGCACTTTTAAATCAATGCTAGGGCATTGCCAACATTGCCAACATTACTGGGTTCATGCCAGTCAGCCTGCCCGTTGAAATATACACAGTTGTGGGCAGTGACAATTTTCAAAGGTTGATCTTCAAAGTGCTCACTTAATCGCGAACAAACTTTAACAGAACATGTTACGCTTCTCAAACTGCACAGCTCTACCAAAGAAATAAGTAATCTCAACACCAACTCTCAAAATTACAGTTAATGTGCTACTAGGGACAACTTCATCCAGTACAAGGACACAGCATAACGAGAGTAACAATGAAACACAAACATAGAGAATTAATGAAACATTGTAAGCAATACTGAAAAAGAAAATGCCTCAGTTTTTAAGCCTACATAAACGGAAACAAAAATAACTGTGAGTAAGAAAATGTTTCAATACAATAATAAATTGTCGGCACAGCAGTATCTTTCAAATAGTGATAACCAACAGCCTTCACATCTAAGTCATCTCCATAAAAATTCTGTAAGTAAATTCTGGTTGTCACTAGGAGGGATCATCTGTAGCCAGGCCTTCCTCCTTTACTCAACTTTTGGAAATCTTTATATGAAAAATAGGAAAAACGTATTTTAAATGCACACAATTTCAAATTGAAAAAAAAAATTGCTTAGGTTAACATATTTTCTTCCTCTATCCTGCCAAAAACACATTAAACATAGCATGAAATGCATGTTAGGCCATTTAATGATGTGGCATAACTATACCTTGCGGCACTGAAAGTAATTGCGCTGACTGGAGCGGCATACCTTGGGCGTGTGGCCTCAAGTTGTGCGGCAGGTGGCAAGTGCTTGGTATAGGTAGTTCCCACCTGCTCCGCTAGATGGTGTGCGCGGGTCGACAAGGTCTCTGCGGTCGGCGTCGAAATGTACACAACATTCACATTTTACAGCGTTCCCGTCTGCATGCTGCAGCCAACTGTGGGACTTCATTACCAGCGGCGGAAGCCCACGAATTCAACTACAGGCACATGCAGGTGGTTCGCGCTAAAGTGAGCACTCTTGAAATCCACATATGAAAAAAATCACTGCCCGCAACTGAGTGTATTTTAACATAAGCAATCACCACGATACTCACAGTTAAGTTGGCAACGAACTGCGATAAGTATTCCATGTTTTAACGTCTTACTAATCGTGAAGTTAAAAATGGTTGTCACCTGCAATTCAGTTTATTTTTGCTCTGCACGCAAATAAGAATGAAATATCGCGTGATTCTAACACATATATAACTCTTTCACTGTTTTGTTTTGGTGTTTTTTTTCCAATATGCGCTCGTTTGTCAACAAACCGCTGTTTAAGACCAGCGTGATTAAAAATGTTTGTTTGTATCTTCTGAAATAAAGTATTCATTAAGGTAATAAATAAAATATTTATATAATACATGTTCTGAGGGTAGTGGCATTGCTTGTTATCGATCTCTTCTATATTTACACGTAGTTTATTGTCTCAAAAATTTTTGAAATTCTACACGATATGAAGACATCGTATTACTTCATGCGATTGAAGTCGGTATAAATTTTAAAGTTCCAATAAACTTGAAGAAACTTCGGACGATGGTGTTTTGTTTTATTTCCGACATGTGTTGCAATTACGAAATCTTAAATAAATGTGTGCGTGTTATTTAGTATTTTGGCGATTCTCAATTTACAATCGTAGAGTTAATACCGCGACAAGATGTTAGTCGTTCTTAAACAATAACATCATGAAAACGTTTTATACCGTACGTGAAACATTCCTTGTGTGTTTAGAATACGTTAAAATAGTATGTTTTACAACGTCTGTCCTAACAGTTTGTTCGCATGAACCTATGTACCAAACATTTCCACTACTATCCTTAAAGGTGAGTATTTTGGGGCAAAAATATATTCTACATTGACTGTGTGGATGCAGTTTCATGAAATGCAAAGTCATCGGCTGGGTATTATGTTTTTAATATTGCGGTGAAGTTCATTTAAATTTTATTAGCGAAGAGTGATTATTTTGGTAAACAAAGCGGTTGTCCTTAACACGGGTTAGTATTATGCGCATGAAAAACTGCACGGCTGGACCAATATTCACGAAACTTGCATCGAGCGACAAATCTTACTGTAGAAGTATGTTATAACATTTTGGATCAATTGTGTTCAGCCATTGAGTTTCATGACTTTTTTTTTCGTTACGGTTTTCGTAATGCAATAGCAAAGCCCGCCATTTGCTTGTGCATAGTCTTGTATTAAAGTATTTATTTGTGAAGTATTTAATATTTATGCAATATAATTATACTCACAAATGTCGTTAAACCAAATTTTTGGTAATTTGACTATTGTTTAAGTCACACTGTCTTCTGTATGAAGGAGCAAGTCCACCGTATTATCTACAAGTGTGCCTATCTTTAACGGGAAAACGTTTCGGCTGTAACACTTTTTAAAGGTTAACGTTCGAAACGTCTTGGTGGTGTTTTTATAACGGGAAAAAGAATGTTTATATTTTCTGCCATTGTTTGGACGATATAAATCAAACATATTTTCTTATGTTCTCGGAAGTGTTGAACATAGTTAAAGACATTAATTTAAGTCTAAACAAAAAAAATCGTGAAAATCAATTAATATGCACAAATCAATATTATTTGCTGATATTTGCGTGTACGTGTATATAGTACTAATTACAGTATTTATTACGTTTTTTTCAATGAGTATGCAATGAGCATATGAGCCAGCTTATATAAACACAAGCTGAAAGTCACATGGGGGTGTTTGTTTTGATAAGTACGCGGAAAGATACGCAGCCTATGGTCTGAAAGTATAAACTTAGCACGGCGTTCAGAACTGCTCACTTTACCGTTAACCACCTTAAGTTGTATTTTCCTCCTACGTCACAAGGTAGCCGCCTGGCTGGTGGTATTTCGCACGTTCGAGGCCTACAAGCGTGGGATCGCTAAGGGCGACCTAGCCATAATCACAAAGTCTCATCGTAGCCTCTAGGCGCGTCATGACTGACACGCCGCCCCTACGAGACTTCCAGCAGTGGCTATATCATCGTATGCCGTAATACTTAACGTATACGTGTGCGACGCTTGCCTATACCTTTTTAAAGATTCGGCATCGGGATGTTCAAAAACTTTAAATTGACCGCGGAAACGCCCTATTTAGCCACTATTACTTGCGAAAATAATTGGCTCGCAATGTTTCTTAAATGCTATTCCTAAGCAAGCATACTCAAGCACACAGCAGTTTTGTAATACGTTTTCTGCCGAATTTCTGCACATCGTTTGGTGGCCAGGGTAGGTGGACAAATAGCAAAGCAAGCTCTAAAAATGGGATTTTTTTTTACCATTTCACGATTGGTTTTCTATTTTTGTACACTTAAAGCCTTTAAAAGCAAAACTACGCAGCCTTAGATAATTGGTTTTTAATTTTCTGGCTAAAAGTCGTGTCTTTAGTACTTTTATTTATTGAGATAGACGTGTTTGCGGATACGAGGATTTCACACAAAACACTAAGCACACACGCCGGCAAATATCGTGTTGACCCCGCTTCGGGAGCCGAAACTGGGTCGTGTGTGGGCTGGTTGGAGGCTAAGGCGGTCTGCAACTTCCACATGTTCAGATCGTCCCGACTTCCCACTTCTCTCGCTATCGATTGGCTCGTGCAAAGTATAGCGACTTTGGCACGATCCCCGACTGAGAGAGAAACATTCTTCTTTATTTATGCACAGGTAGGCCTACCTTTGTGTTGAGGGCGTGAAGTCAGGTGATGGTTTTGCTTGTGCTGTTAGCAGACATTACCCATCTTAAATGAATTCGTTTCATTGATTGATAAATACCTTACTTTACTGATTGATAATTTCGGATCGATTCCCAATCCGCAAAGGACTTTCCGAACAACGTAGGAGCCATGACAGTCAAGTTTGCACTGACATCTCGGGCAGCTGGCTCGGGGAGTCACCCCCTGCGGTCGGCTGATGGCACCTGCCCTTGCGCATCCAGCGTTCAGGCCTAGGTCATGTTGGAAATTATTAACACGTCGAACATTACATTTAATAATACATGTCAACATGCATGATGTGTGTTTTACACATTTTTAAATGTATTATTTTGAATTTTTCTGCAGAGAATATCAAATGCTTTGGCCACTATAAATTTGAAAGTGTATAGAATAAATTGTTATTTATTCATAATTATTTAAGCGCTTAATGCGTGTAATGTCTTGAACTAGGTATAAGTATCTATATAACCTTAATTTTTAATTGTACTTATGCAATCGATTGACTATAAAATAAATCTTGTACATTTTTGTCCCAACAAATTGCCTCATTTTGGGGTGATGTTTTAGTTATTGTTATGTAAATACATTCATAACAACAAGTTACCAGAAAACTTACAACTAATGAGCCTTTTTTCCTCTACGTGGGTGCAAATAATTTTAATAAAATTCTTAAAAATTCTAGATATTAGATAGGCCTTGAAGTATTGTTGACAACGATATCGTTATATATGGAGCCAGAAACATATGCAACGCAGTAGGACAATTGCAAATACCTACATACGTGCCTTACCGGGGTCTCGAACCCAGAATTCTTCGCGCCGTATTCTGGAAAGCAGCCAACAATAAACATACTGTACATGGCCCAATACACGAACATCACCATTAGTACCAAATAACTTCCTAAAAATCCAGATCGCATCTCCTAGCTCAAACTTAAGCCTACGCCGAGAATACAATACAGGAGATTGAGCAATAGTAATAACAGAATTAGAAGTTGATACAAGTTCATTAATTGCCAAAGTCTTCCAACATGTAATGTCTCTTGAATCAATCCTGTATTGTATTCTCGGCGTAGGCTTAAGTTTGAGCTAGGAGATAGTTGTGATCAGTCTAATGGTTTAGTACACTGTGGAATATTCTCCTTAATTTTACGGAAAAGAGCTGGTAAAAATGTATCCATGTGTCGGTAAACTCTCCCTAAAATTACGGACACATTGCTTATCAAAAAGGATTTCCCCGTAAATTGCATACAACTTTCCGCGAATCCAAGGAATCCCTTCTTTATATTTCTTGTTAGAGTTTTGTACTTCCAGTATTAAAACAGGATATAACGAAAAATCGTTAATGTTTGCCATGTGGGTGTTCTACAGTGTGTAAAACGGATACTTTAACAATAGACAATACTTTATACTTGGACGAGATTTAAACTCTGGTAAAAAGTTAGAAGCGCCGGGCTAACCAACCACCTATAAAACCAACTTATAAAACTCAACGTCTCTCTGTCTGTCTGTTAGTGCGCTTATCACTCAAGAACCACCTATCCTATTTACGCGTTTTTTTTTTATTCGTAGCTATGTTCTCTGGCCAGGTTTAAGTATATATTTTCTTACGTTAAATAACATAAGGAATAAGCAGTGACGATAATAGTGAATCAAGTCGGAAAAAAGTTTGCCGCCAGCGCTCTCTCTTGCAATACGCTGTCTAACAATACCACTATCATGTAGTAAAGAATTGTGTAGAATAAAAAAACCAAAAACAAAAAAAAACAAAATTCCGCAGTAGCATATATCTATCTATTTAAAAAAACCTAAACAATAATAGTGTAGTCCGCGCGAGCGGAGCCGCGGGCACAGCTCGTACTATAAGGCATGACTTTCGTGTTTCTGCAGTCACGTGAGAAACCTTTTTAGTTTCTTTTAAGGTTTGTGTGCTTGAGGTGTTGCTAAATGTTAGAGTCTCCTGATGCATGCTACTTTTTGACGTTTGAAAGAATAGGTCTTAGTATCAACCTAACTGCCGCAGAAACGATCATTTTCATGTTACAATGACGAAGAAAGGTTCGTGTAGACTCGGCATTGTTCGTTCCCGAAACCCGAAGTGGCATTTGCAGAGTCAGCTACGTTTTCCGTCATTGCTGATTGCGTTTCCGTATATTTCCGTGAAAATTACCTTAAATATACGTAACAGTGTAGACAGGGTTTAAAAACGCAATTTACAGTGCTGTTATTTCGAAAACAAGTAGACACATGCGAGTCATTAAAAAAACATGTAAGTTACATGACCTACCGCAGCGCCACTTGTGTGCAAAATTAGGTGGGAATCATTTAAATGGTCTCCGAGATATGGCATAAAATATCAATTTTCTCACGTGATTCTATGTTTATAAAAGGCGGACAAAATGGTTCTGTATAAGCACATTCGATGTTTGTCACAGATGCTGCAATTATATAATGTTCGGTTGGAATTGCTGGGGCTATGTCACACCAAACAAAATATTGCGAGCACCTATGCACGGCTGTTATGTTGAAAATATTATGTGACTGCCCCCTTAAGACATTAAAATTTATATGGACCACAAAAGTGTAATTTGTCACCTGAATTTGGTGAAAATAATTTGATTATTTTCCTAGCATAAAAGCATTAGTTTTATATGGCAGCACCATATGGTGCTGCCATATAAAACGGCAGAGGATAGAGAATCTGCATCGGCTAGTGAGGTGTATTGTTTCTAATAGATACTGCAAGCACACGAAGTTAAGTTGAAATTAGTCGCATGGTTTCGTAGAGAGCTTATGTACAGCGTAGGTCTACTAAGTTAAACTGTTAATATGACCGCCATTTTAGAAATAAGTGACTGAAGTAATTAAAACTCGCTATTTTATGGCCTGCCGTGGTACTATTTTGTTTGCCAAATTTTGTGAGAATCGGTTGAGTGTTTCTTGAGGTATATGACACAAAAACTATTTATATCTAATGCTACGCTATCTTAAAAAATGGAGGGCAAAACAGGCTGTGTGTTGGTATATTTGATGCTAGTAATAGAAAGCCTACTTCTTGAATACTCTGAGAGAAGAGCCAAAAAAGTATTTATTTGTATGGGTCCAATAAATATTTATTTGTCCCAACAAAATATTTTGTTGAGTAAAAAAACTTGATAAGCAAAAAAAATAATTAATTTTGTTTATCTATCAAAATATACGATTGAATTAACGAAACCTGTCTGTTGGGAACAAAGAAATTAGACTGCAAACTAAACATTTCGTTGTGTCAACTGTACATATCTATTTGTTTGGTCACTATTTTGATTGCTCTCGTTCGAAAATACAGCTCGAGAGATTGTCTGCATTTTTGTGACAGTTATGATAACAGTGTTTTTTAGCGCATTTGTTGATGCTTAACTATGTTACAAACATCCTAATAAACTGATTCAGCAGGAAGCTATAAAGCTTTAAATGCTTATCAGCTCACGTTGTCCAGTATTTACAGCTAAAGCATTCCAATTCCATCAGCAGTCACTTCAGCTAAGGATGAGAAGGCGTAGCTGATCTACGTTTGAATCTCGGTTGGACTTAGAATATAGTTTTTTTTTTTAAACCGACACTCCTTAGAGCCAAACCAATAAGAAAAACAAAATACCTTTGCTTCAACAACAAAACATGTTATTGCCCCTATGCAAACAATTAATTTGGTTGCGCTAAAAAAATTTCGTTTGATTCAAAAAATCCCTTTTTCTCAGTGTACGAAATTTGGTCGAAATTGGTTAAACGTTAGGGCAAATAGCAAATTGACCTAAAAGTTTTATACGACAGCCATCTTAAACACACGCCTTATTAATTTAATTCGCTTATGGTTACATAGCCTACCATAGTAAGTATCCATAACTATTATGCAAAATAGTAGACCAATAACGATACCCTTCTCTATATTCAGTGCTTAGGCTATGAAAATGATGCACTGTCAACATACCAAGTTTGGTTTAAATCAGTTAAATAGTTTCTGAGATGTCACATAGCACATTGAATATAAAAATTGCCATAATTTTTTAAATAAAAGTTTTTTTTGGGAAGGTGGGCACACGCCTAAGGGAGAGTAAAGAAAATAATAAAAATGTTCATATTTTAAATTTTTCTTTATGTCGTGATTCCTTGCGATTATGACAAATGATACATAAAACATTTCTTTGCTGTTGGAACTATGTAAACAGAAAGATATTTAAGATCAACACTTTCTTTTTAAATTAAATTGTATGCATAAGTAGGGTAGTGTTACACCTGATGAGGGTTGGTTGTAACATTTTATAAATTTCAAAAAAAATTTTTTGTAAATGATGACTTCAGCACCCAACAGGGATCGATTTCACCATGTTAGTAATGTTTAAGGCTAATGATTTCAATGCTAACCTATCTAATGACAATCAAAACGGCAGGTTTCTCTAAACATAAAGTATACTTAATTTTCTTTGATTAACCTCGCTCAAAATAAAGACTAACTGACATCATATTTATCAGTTTAATCTCAACACACTTTATAAAAAGTGAAAGAAAATATTACAGTAAAATAAGTACGATATGAAATCTCTTAGTTTAAGTTAATTAGTAAAAGTGGTTGGTCGTTATTTTACACTCTATATTTGTATGCAGTCTCTCTGCACTTTGTGACGTAGTTCGATAATAAATTGAAACACGTTTGATTACTGGCAATCACTTATTGCCATACGTACGAAAGTCCGAAAATGTAATTACATTTGCTCTTATTTCTCTCAGTTCGTAATTAAGTTAAAACACGAAATGAGAAAATGTCGTGTTTTATTTTACCCTTTCAAAGGCATTTTCATTTTTAAGACTCGTTAAAAAAGCGTTAAGGCAAAATTTATTTCTCTGTAGTAAACCAAATTTTGCTATAATTATAACACGTCAAAAACGTGCGTAATAAAAGGCTCACAGTCGTCCCATGGGAGTCATTTTATACAAAAGCATTTACCGACCACTACGTAAAAATTTAATAGCTTTTCAGAATAGGAAACTCCCGTCTCGTAGACACTCCACTCACAGGTACCGCACGGCTACAAACTCTCTGTCCAAGTTTCACGAATAATGACTGCATTGTGCCCACACTAAGAAATAGTTTGGAAGTTTACCACACTAGTGTTTAGGAATGACACGGAAACTGTTATGGTGAAGTTTTTCCTTACACACACGTGGTAGCGCTCCTGAACAGATATATGAAACAGCCAGATGAGTACTGTCATTACCAAATACACTCAGTAGCCGTGATAAACACTTTCGTATTTATATAACTTGCTGTGCCCACGGCTCCGCTCGCGTCGACTACACAATTATTGTTTGCGTTTTTTTTTTTATAATAAAGTTAAATTTTACTTGGTGTTAATTCTTTACTACATGATATTGTTCCATCTTTAACGGTTTAGACAGCGTATTGCAAGAGAGAGCGCTGGCGGCAAACTTTTTTCTTACTTGATTCACTATTATCGTCACTGCTTATTCCTTATGTTACTTTACGTAACAAAATATATTCTTAAACTTGGCCAGAGAACATAGCTATGAATTTAAAAAAAAATACGTAAATCGGATACGTGGTTCTCGAGTGATAAGCGCACTAACTGACAGACAGAGAGACGTTGAGTTTTATAATATGTATAGATGTATGGTAAATGTCAGACAAAAATTTTTCTATTACATGTTAGGAAGTTTACTAGAAAAATATCCTACATAATTAATACCTATTATACAAAAATATTTACTTATAATTAAATATTTTTTTCCCGTAATTATCTATATTAAACTAAATTATTTTTGTACACCATGATATATCTTATTAATATAATATAAGCTCTTATTAAGAGGGGAGGTTGTACTATGCTCTTATTCTTAATTTAAAGACGTTGTTTGATTAAGAAATATTAATTTATTATGTTGTTGTGTAACTATAAAAACTTTTAAAGTTTTTTTTTTATATAGGTTGGGTTGGAAATACTAAATATGGTTCATAATGCTATTATTACTTGATATTAAAACAATTTTTTTAAAATCTTAATTGTATTGAAATTAAGTAATCTTGAATCCGATTTGGTTGAAGTGGCCACCTCCACAAGTGACGTGCGGTTTGAGTGTTTGTTGCAATTGTCCATTTGTTACAATTGATCTGAGTTTCCTCTACATACATGCATACATCCCCCCGGCCGGTTCACCCGCAAGTGGGAATCGTGCCGGACGATGCCGCTAGTCGGCGGGATTTCTCGGGAGTCTCCCCATTCCCCCGGCCTTTGCATTCCGGCGCTGCTCCATACTCATCTCACTTCACTTTCATCGGCTCTCATGACCTCGGTGCTAAGAGCCGCCCAAATATCCTCGCTCACTCAGTTCCTCTACACACACACGCAGGCACGCAGCCAGAAACGTGCTCTCATTGGTGAATATCTCTTCTTAGGAAAGTAGCCAATCAGAAAAGTGCATGACAAAAATGGCTGTTTCCGACATCACGAAACTTTACAATTGTGATGGAAACTAAATAGCGCTAAATAGAGCAATGCACGAATAAGTGCTATTTGAAGTGATTCATTCGCAATGATATTAAAGAATCAGAAGCATTACATTTCATTGCGCAAGAAATATACTTAATAAATAAAATTTAGTAAAGAAGTGAAAATAAATCACAACATTTTTTTACGTTTCTTCCTGCAGTGGACTGCGCGGAAACTGAAAAGCACTATCTCACTTTGAAAATAAATTTAAAATAAAAATTTAGACTCGATCCTCTCAGTTAAAGGATTTCACAGTGCGACACATTTTCAAATACATTAAATATTATTTGGCCCAATATGTTGAACGTGAAAATTTTACATTTATAATTCGTACTCAGATTTTATTGCGAAATATATTTAAAAAGTAAATTTGACGTTGTGACAGGGGCTAAAGAGGCTCGTGTTCGTAGTATTTTTTATGGCATTGAATATGACGTGATTCCGAGCTGTGGTCATTTCTCACCGCGCGCTCCAGTGGCGTAGATATGTTCACGAAAGTGAGGCGTGTGTGGGGCAGAATGTGGTTGAACGACGGTGAATGAAGTCGGCGAGCACATAGGTGGCCGACATCTTGCAGCTCGGCCGCGTCTGATTGGCTGCAGGGCGAGATAAGGCGAGAGCCCGCCCCGCGGCGCGCCTTACCGGCGGGCGAGATCGCCGGCAAAGAGAGGCCGCCACGCGCCCATTGGCCGGGGTGGGCGGGGCCTCGGCAGCGCCACGCCCCCCAGGCTAGCGCCACGTCAGTAGCCGCGACGCGCTCGTGCGAGGAGGACGTGTGCCGAGCACGGCCTCACGCTGGACGAGCACCAACACCGCGTAATGGTGTCGTACTACAACCCCCTGGCCGTGTACCGCCACCAGCAGCAGCAGGGGGCGGTGGGGCCCGGGGGCGGCGC
>NQII01000136.1:1233607-1252897 GCA_002778355.1 Clitarchus hookeri | reverse complement strand
GCCAGCCTCCGCCCGCCCCCCACCTGTCCGCAGCCCCTACGAGTGGATGAAGAAGCCATCCTACCAGACACAGCCCAACCCAGGTCGGTCCCCTGCATCGCCGCACCGTCCTTAGATGATAGGTTAAGTAGTACGCACTGGCCTGGAACATGGAAACACGTCTTCTGTACTGCCACTTTCCAATGCAGTGTTTTAATACTTAATTCCATCCGACGGAAACAGGCGATGGGCCTGTCATGTTTTCTTTTGTTCGAACCTAACCTCGTATGACACAACCGTATTTAGGCACATCATACTTCAAAGTTTACATTTTCCAGTAGAGAATCGTATTTTTGTGAACACGTACATAACAGTCTCCCGCCAACAGCACCGACTGCCATGTTCTGATCGGTCGTCGCCTCGTAAGTTCCACGCAAGTTATCGTATACAGCTATTTCTTTTAAAGCTTAAGGAAATCCCAACAACGCACACGACCTGCTAAGTTCCGTTGGAAACCGATACGTGGGATAACACGCTTTCATTTATTTTGTACACGTCATAACGCATAATTTAAAGCTTAATTTTCCTATTGTAAACCAAGCTTTACGCATTACCTACTGTCGTTAGAGACACGCGTATTTCTCGCATTCTTTTGGCGGCAGTTAGATTTCAACAACGTATACTTATGTGCTCATCGCATTATTGGATCACAGTTGTTTCGACACGCCAATAAACAGACAGAAATGTCGTGTCCGTATCGCGTGGCGCAAAGTCGAGAAATGGAAGAAGACGCTCGCCATGAAAATAGCGAATGAGTGCCAAAAGAATTCACGAAACTCACGTACCTCTGACGTATCTGAGTGACAGTTAGGACTCACATGGCTTGTCCGAGGCCTACGAGAGTGCGTCATATGTAGGGGCAGTTATATTTCGCGGAAAGATTTCGTGACAAGATACAGTCCAAAGCACTGTAGGGTCGTCCAGATTCTTTGATTGGCTAACAAATGTCCTGGCCCGTGTTAACCGTTTGCGCACGAATCACGAAGGTTCGGTGTCGGAGTTACTTGGACCTGAGTGGCTTGGTCGAAGACGGACACGGCACCAGCAGCCAATGGAGGTATAAGAACAGCTGAGGTGTGCATATAGTATTGAAGTCTACTGTGTGCTCCGATTTTTACGCGAAAAGTCACTGGCCCTAATCATATGCCTCATCATGTAGCCTCCACGGGCAAGGCATTTCTCAGACAATTTTCTTTCGTTATTGACTGCTATGCATGTATAAAGCTACTGTACTACCCCGAAAGAACTTGAGTAAAACACTTGATGACCCAGTCATAAGAGAATACACTTGTTACTATAGCGTTTTCGAAAATATGTTTTTTTTTTACTTCTGCGCGATTTTCGAGTGTGTTTATTTATAGACGGAGACACAAATAGGAAACTAGTACGATAATATGAAAGTTTCGTGTTAGCAGGCAGACATAACTCAGAAAAGAGTCTAAATAGGAGCAACCTTCTCGGCGAACAGATTTCGGAAAATAAACAAACTCGGTATGGTCTGTTTGCGGTTTCTTCACACTTTTTGATCCAAACCTTTAAAAAATCATCACCCCGCGAATGACGTGCTTGGATGTTTCCTTAATTACCACGAGTCAGAAGCGTTTTATACTTGTGTTGGTATAAAAATACCAAATTTTTTTTGTTAACTTTAACATTTTGCTTGTATTTATCTGTACAATTTATAATTACCATGAATGAAAACAGGGAGAAAATAGGTGTGTTGGTAATGCCTAGTAAGAAATAGTTCCCAATGCAAATGTTATTACACTGAGTGCGGTGCGTTGTCCCTTGGTGTCATTTTCCAAACTACGTTAAGCTGTGTTTGCGCGAGGTGAAGGAATCCTGGAAGTAGAACTTAAGCAGGGCTTCAGGAATCAAATTGTGAATGAATAATTGAAAACGGATCACATGTTCAAGATGTTTCATACGTCTCGAAATTTGCGCCGCATAAGTAGCCTATAGCTAGGGCCACTGATTTTCCGCGTGAAAATCGGAGCACTTCAATAGACTTCAATACTATATACACACCTCAGCTGTTGTTATACCTCCATTGGCTGCTGGTACCGTGTCCGTCTTTGACCAAGCCACTCAGAACTAAGTAACTCCGACACCTAACCTTCGTGATTCGTGCGCAAACAGTTTACACGGGCCAGAACATTTTTTTTTAGCCAATCAAAGAAGCTGGACGACCCTACAGTGCTTTGGAGTGTTTCTTGTCTCGACATCATTTCGCGAAATATCACTGCCTCTACCTATAGGCTATCGAAAATGCAATAGGTAATTATACAGTTGAGCGATTGCCAGTCGGTGCACACGACACATATCTAAGTAGTTTTCCTGCACGAAAACGCGGACCTAAGCTTATTTTGCACGACATGGGATCGAACTAGCAGTCAGTGGACAAATTATTGCAACCCGCGTTCCAATTTGTAATTTTGTTATTTAATAATTTGTGGTTTGTTAAGTTTCATTTCAAATGCTCTCAGAATTCATTTGTTTTAATGATAGTAATAACACACAACATTTTTTGCCATCAGGAAATTTATTTTAACGAAACGCAATTGTTTGAAATAAACGTTTTTATTTTATATCATCCGTGAATTATTTCATTCCAAAATTATTAGCCCAGCATTAATATTTTACTAAATATTGATATTGTATACAAAGTTAAAATTTTCCTTCTCATTGTTGTCATTACTGTGGATTGATGAATTAATGTTTACGTTACGTAGCGTATGCAATTACGAAATTTGATTTTTAAAATGCTTATTTAAAATTCAACTAATCAAAGAGTGAATTAAGCTTTCTGGTGTCACTATACAGAAGAAAGTGTTTTCCCGCCAACTCCTTGTATGGAAGAGCGTGGGCGAAATTTAATATTACAAAATTCAATAATAATAAGTAATTGAATGGTTCTTGCACACTGATCTCACTCAGTGCAATTTCTCTGCGGCAGTTATCTCATGTTCATAGCTGATGGGCGAGCATGCCAAGTGAAATGTTCAAATGCTCTGTAAAATAGGTCTACTACACAACAATGTCTTAATAATACTAAACTACCTAATATTACATTAAAAATATATAAGTTACATAAGTTGCTGAAAATATTTTGTCCAATACTTTCCCATTTCAGAGCTTCACAATCCCTAAGGTCTGTATAAACTGTAGTTAATTTTTTTTTGTATTTTTACAAGGTATTCTTTGGAACTAAAGTTGCGAAATATATTTTTGTAACACTAGGAATAAATTAAATTTCACAAAAATTATGTGAGGGATGACTAAAACTAATGTTGAATTTTAACAAGCAAGACTTCAGGTCTATTATAAATATCGAGCTACATAGTCAATGTTGTATATTTCCTACAATAATGTGTTGTAAGTATACTGGATAAATAATGTGTCAGACGAGGGCTCGTTATTGCAGCACAGACGCAGAGTTTAATGCTTGTTAGATTGTGTATTTGTTGAACACAGCTACATTTGTTTCAAGTGGAACGATGCCTATTAACATCAAGAAAATAAAACTGGAGGAAATGAGAATGTGAATGGTGGTTCTCGCAGGATTCTAGTGCACGTAGTTGACGTGCTATCGCAATGTGACGGTGCAGAGTACGCAGTGCGCTCGCCTGACTCGTGAAACTCCCTCGTGCGATTGCACGGGAGTTAGCTTGCGGATTTACATGTTCTATTGCAACAAAATGTAACTGTGTCGAGAAGTACACATTATAATTAATATTAAAATCTGCGTCTTTGTTCTTATATCATAAAACAGCTGCTGAGGTTTTTCAAAACAGCTTGTCTACACTCTAAATCCGAATCAGTGATATCACTCAGTGAAATAACATTCACAGAGTCAGCTGATAAGCTACATATGACCGGCGAATCAAGCAAATTAACTGGGAACAAGTGATTTATAGCAGTGGAATTCTCGACATTCAGTGGGAATCACAACAAATCGGTGAAATTCAGCCACTTTATTAATTACTATAATAGTTCACTGATTTGGCTCAATTCTCCCTGTTTCAAGTTCAGGGTGTAGGCTATAGCACCTATTTCGGAAATTCGCCCACTGCAATATCTTTTTTCATAGCTCTTAGAGAGTATGGAACTACCGACATTGCAATATACATTGTCCCGTCACTGTGCCCGTTAAAATGTAAGCAGTTAGGCTACAAGTGTTAACAAACAGGCGTTTTTTATAAACCTTGATTTTTTAAGATTAGTTAACCTTGATCCAGCTATACGCCAGGCTAGGACTTTGAGAAAACACGTAGATTCGTTACAGGGCAAACTATAATTCAAACACCCTTACGTTTGTAACTGAAATTAAAATCTTGTTTCGTAGCAGTTCCAAAAAGTTATTTTTACACATGATTTGATTTCAGTTAGAGTCATTATCGAAGTGACAGGAGTGGCATGTAAACATCTCTTCGAGGAGATCCGACCATTGGTTTACCTGTGATAAACTATTTCCACTTTAAATTTCACGTCAAATATTAACATTTACGTATGTGCGAACCTCACGACAAAATAGAAACGAACATTCTTCGTGATATAGGTTACCCACAAATAACATAAACTATTATTTTGAGCAACAAACACAGCGTCAAAGCAGCCAAGAATGGCTGCCATATTTGTAGAAAATGTTCTGATTAGTCCAGTAACCGGAACATATTCTTGTGTTTATATGATTACAGTTGGATGCAGGCAAATTAAAACATTGTTTATTATTAACCATTCATAGAGAAACAGAAAATGTCGCCGACCAACACTTCAATTTTAATCATACCTTAATCGGAACAAAATTAGACATTGTGATACCGGCCCTTAGTACCTTCCACGACATGTGAAGAAAGTCGCACTGAAAAAAAAAAATCAGCAGAGAAGTGACAACAAAACACTGCTGTAATTGGGTTTCACGGTAGTAGCTACCAAACTTATNTTTTAATCATACCTTAATCGGAACAAAATTAGACATTGTGATACCGGCCCTTAGTACCTTCCACGACATGTGAAGAAAGTCGCACTGAAAAAAAAAATCAGCAGAGAAGTGACAACAAAACACTGCTGTAATTGGGTTTCACGGTAGTAGCTACCAAACTTATGCACCAGCAACCAAATTTTATTTTGTTTATTGCAGTTCTGTTTGTTGCGGAGATAATCAAGATATTGCTTATGTTGTTCTGTAGACGGGAGTATCTGTTTTGTAGGAGGAACAGAGTGGTCTGCTGTATCGACTTATTCTTGTTTGCAGATACAATATACAGTTGTATTGTCTTCTGCATTAACAGTATTTTGATGGTAACAGCAACCAATCTGATTGTTTTAGCTATATTAACAGCCTACACGGCTAATGGGTAGAAAAATATTTCTTCCTACAACTAATTTCCCCCAGTGCGCTGACCAATTGCGTAGCGGACACACACGTAAGGGTGTTTGAAGTCTAGTTCGCCCTGGAACGAATCTCCGTGTTTTCTCAAAGTCCTAGTACAATCATATTTTGAAGGAAAAAAAAGTTTATGTCTGTTGCCACTTGTACCCTAACTGCTTATATTTTAACGGACAATGCATATTACAATGTCGGTAGTTCTATATTGTCTAAGGGCTATGGAAACATATTGCAGTGGGTGAATTTCCGAAATAGGTTCTTAAGTCAATACAAGGTTATTTTGAATAACATGTCGAAATTCAAACCATAGCATTTATGAACTAATAAAAACAAAAATTCCTTGTAAGAATACTTTTTGAGAAGTTCATACAGTATTTTTAAATTTAAGTTGAAATTAGACAAAACAGCACAGGGAGTCGGCAACTTCACGTACCCGCGTGCACAACAAGTTGCATACGACGCAGGCGAACGTAACTGGCACGCCATGCGGAGAGCGCCTGCATGTATGATACCATAAACCCGAGGTACGTGAGCGCCGCTAGTGCTTGCTCGTGAGTACACGTGTGGCAGACTACATGAACAATGGGAGAGTAGCAATTGAGTGGTGAAGGCTGCCAGACGGGTTTGCATTTTATTTCGCGCATCGCTCGACAATTCCGTTCGCCTTCGTGGTATGCAACTTGTTGCATAATCAGGTAGTGTAGCTATGGACTCCCTACGTTCTTCTGTTCAACTTGAACTTACAATTAAAAATATTAGATGACATTTCCAAAAATTTTGTTACAAGGATTTTTTGTTTATGTTATTAGTCCATAGATGATGTCGTTTTAATTTCGACATGTTATTCAAAATCATCTTGTATACAGCTATAAAAAATATAAGTATAGCAGAATTCGAACTACGTAATATAGATAAAATTTGTATTGGGGCTTCTTCTGCTGAATATATGTATATGTATAATTAAAAAAACCATTACACACTGCAATAAGTTTATACAACTGCAGCGTATAGTTTTCGAATGAAACACTGTTGGTTGTTTTTCTAATAATAACGCATAGAAACCACGAATTTGAATAAACGCAAAATTTATTAAGATTAATTAAATTTTATTACATAAAACTAATGCTGATAACTTAACTTGAATAATTTTCTAGAAAACCCTTCTTTAAAAATTTTGTTAAATAAAGGATTGGTTTTTTGTGATAGCTACATAGATTGCAGTAAAACAGAGTCGTGGATAGTATTATTCTGCTAGATTTCAAATATTTATTTTGCCATTTTTACTGATTTTGTGGTTTATATAGGCTTCTACCAATTTTTTCTCGAAAAGTCAGAAATTTTAAATAGAAAACAGCCTACTGCATCGAATATTGCTGTATATGAGATTTACCAGTATTCAAATATCTCAATAATTCCCACAAACATGCAATAGGCTATGAGTAGTTCAAATTCTGCTTTTTATTTTATGTTTCGGGAATTTGCGCTCTGTATATGAGACATTTCCATAGCCCATAAGTAGCGTGGATTTATTTACGTTACTGCAACCGAGAATAAATTAAGGATTAACAAAAATATCCTACAGAAACCACACAAGTGGCTAGAAATGCACGATTAAGATTTTATACGAGATAGGAATACGGGCCCCAAAGAATATTTTGTACTGTAATGCTTTAAAATGTTTCAATGCAAGAAACTTATTTAAGGTTAAACTACTTGACAGAAATAATTTTCTTATTAAAATTTAGTTGTAAGTACGTCTATTGTGGATTTTTCAGAAAGAGTTGTAAAAATTTGCCGTCAGCAGTGCAATCACAATAGTTATTTTACTTTTAAGAAAAAGTTCTAATTTTTATAAATGTATTTAACCACTTTTTATAAATGACCCAAATACAAATTTTTATATAAATTTTTTTTCTTTAATAAAATGCTTCCAGCCAATTTTTGAGGTAGAAGAATGGAAATTATTCTGATTACCCTGGTTCACAAACATATATTTAACAGTGCACTCCTAAGGCAATCGATATAGAAATATTGTTTAACTGTATTAATACTAATATTTGCATTAATTAATAATGTAGGCCTTAGCGTCTAAACATCACGTTGATGGCTATGTTGGCAGTATTTGCTGTAGTAATTGTTATGTGATACGCATTTTCTGTATTGATGTATTGTTGTTTGCGGTGATTTAAGGATATATATACACTCTTAGACATCATACACCTTTACGTTTCACTAAAAATGTACTTTTTGAATTAGTGGCAGATAAATTCGATTTGATTTTGATTAATACAACTTGGGAGTAATAATAACGGGATAAATATTAATATTTGTGTTTCTATCACTTTCACGACTTAACATGTTCGACGCAATATAACTTGCTAATCGGCAATGTCAATTTTTACCCGCAGTGGAACGATACAACAGATGTAAAGAAACTAATGCCGTGCTCAGTTCGACAGACTTATCCGAGTACCTACATGGCACGTGAGTGAAATCTGTGTACAAACAAAATTATGTATTTGGTATTAGTATTCACTTGTTAGTACGTGGCACGGATCTTAGTAAATACTCATTTACCCATTACAGTTATCACCATATCTCTGCCATATTGATCTAACTATCAAAATAAACACGGGAATCTGCAATAAACTTATTTCAAATTAAATTATTGTAATTTATGACAATGAATATTGTGTTAAATCGTGCAACTTTGCTTACAGTTACCTTAATAACTATTTTCTTTTAAAATATAGAGAATTTTCCGAATATATAATAACACCTGAATTTAAACCAACCCAGATCGCTAATAATTAAGTAACGAATATACCAAATTAAACATGTCTAAGTAGGGTGTTGAGAAGATCAGGTAACCCGAACGAACAAAATATGTTTGATGTGATTGTTCGGGTGCGCGAGAATGGTGTGTATATACTCTCTTGTCCTTTCGTTACACTTAAAAGCCGGTAGAACAACATTAAGCTGTTTGTTTACACCCACGTTCGACCTTGAAAACGCGATAGCCTACGTACGATACGTCTAGTGTTTAATACAGGGAACGTCTTTATTGCTTTTCTACGATTCCGGAGCTCGAAAATTTTCAGTTGTAGTAAATCACTTCCTTACTGATAACTTTCTTACCGATACACTTGCGAGTTTAAAACTATCTCAGACCATATTCCAACTGGCTCTGATTTAAATGCAAAAATTAATAAATTCTTTTCGATTTGGTAGTTGGTACTTTATATCTGACGAAAATTGCCGTAACTGTGTCTTTGAATATTCTTGAGATGGCACCTGTGTAGTGACGTCATTGGCCTGGTTCATTCTGGGAAAAGGAGTGTGGGTATGTGTGTTGACTTGCACCATGCTTGTTTATGAATTAACCGAGCGGAAAATCACAAAAGTAACACTGTAGTATACACACGTAACTGCATGAAATTAAATCCCGATTTTTCAGTAAAAAAAACTGTGTTCAGCGATCATAAAAATACATCATATTGTAAGGTATAAAATTAGGAATAAAGTGAAACATTTGTTTACTAACCTATAAGTGAAAAAATGATTTTATAAACTACTGTAATGACATTGGAGGAATATCAAGGAAGATTGGGTAAAATAAGTTAACTTTGGTCTACTGCCTTGGAGGATGATTCCGTGGGCCCAGGTATAAATATCAGTGTTTTAGTCACAACAATAACGATACATTTTTTCGAGTGCCTGCCTACAGTATCTAGACTTAAACCTACTAAAGAACAAAACAAACTTCCGTACTATCTAATTTGAACACAGTCTACCTGTGCTCTTATAAGCGAGACCTCCAACTGTCATTAAAACTTATAATTAAGTTTACTCTCCCCAGCTTGAACGTGTTTGACTTCACTGTAAAAATAATTGTATTTGTACAAAGAACTCTTTGGAAACTAGATGAACAATAAGCTACAACAATAATATTGACCATTTTCTAAAATATTGTATTGTAAATGTACAATACATATTTCAGCTGTACGCTTACAAGAAATTATTTGGCAACCAGTTTCGAAAGAATTTCTTGTAACAAGTACAGACATTTTTTACTGTGTACTGAAGAACTTATTTATCCTAAAACAGTCTCATGTTGAACATCGCATGCACTGTAATTTTTTCGTATTTTGCGAGAGGAAATTTTTGGAAATCTAGTTGCTAAAGATATTTTTGCAATACCACAAATAGAGTAAAGTAAATTTTACAAAATCTTATATTCGAAAGTGTAAAAAAAAAAGTGTTGAGTTTTAACAAACAAGTGTTGTATACTTCAAATTTGTCTTACACACTGAAATACAAAACAATCATGTATGTTTTATAAAACAGAGGCCCATGTTGCCAATATACAATATTTCAGCTGCAGGGTCAAAAGAAAATATTCGACAACTAGATTCCGGAGAATAAGTTTCTGTGACAAATAGGCCACATTAATTATTCACTGTGTAAATGTGTTTGTTAACTGTGGGATTCGAACTCAGAACCTCCTGATCCCACCGTTGACGCCTTTCTGAGACTTGCACTCAGGGTCGCAGGCTGCAACACAACTTTGACACTCTCGCAGTCAAAGCATTTGGCGCACAGGATTACAGCGCATTCGTTTTGCCTATTTACATTTCCTCTTATTCTTCGCCTTTTCCAAAAAAGTCACAACACAAATCCTTGTTCTCAAAGTCACCAGTAAATATGGCTTACGCTCTACAATAATTTGTTACACTTTTACACTTACATTATAAAGCTTTTTTTTTTTTTTTTTTTTTTGGAAACGATTTATCGAGAAAAAAAGCTGACGATACAAGGAAAATACGTAAATTTTACAACAAATTAAAATTCTAAATTTATAATTTTTTTTAAACTGTGGCAGCATCAATTAATAATATTTTCGTGGATAGACACGTGTTATGGTAAAAAACATTCTCGGCAATACGAAACTCCGGTTACGTTGGTCCGCTGAATCCACGCTAAAATTGGACCTCATCTGTCGACTGTTCACAAACACCATCAGGTTAATTCGAAATCTCAAAACTGAGATACGCTCGCCATTTACATCAAAACTTGCCTGGATTAAGGCGCAGTTTGCTATATTTACTGAATTTAATTACAAATGCAAGTATTTATCTGTAGTAACTAAAATTATTTCCAATAAAAATGTGACAGATCCACAAATCAATAGTTTCTATAAATCGAAAAAGTATTTCCATGAAAACAATTACTTCAATAAACCACCTTTTTTTACTTATATTTATAATGAAACGATTCACCCAAGATCAGTATGAAGGAACATAGGTGACAGTAGAATTAGTGGAAGAATAGTTTGCTCCAGATAGGCTGAAAATATCACAAATTAAAAATATGTTAAAACGTATTCTTCATCCGCAAAAACGAAAAGGAAAAGGTTTCTTTAAAGCTATAACACGAACGAAGAAAGATTAATTGAACTAGGTTGTGAAGAATTTGACGTCAACGAAACTCGTATGTCTAGATCATCATAGGCTACGGTCATTTAGGGCCAAGTCGCCTCTGTTGACTTCGTAAATGGTTACCAGGCATCTAATGTAAATCTGGTTGTTTTCCCATTAGGAACTGACAATTAAACTAATTTGAGTGACTTTATGGATTGTAAGTTTGGTCAGCTCTTAACTTTGGATCCTTGTTCACTATTCTGCTTCGTACTACGGAGAAAATAAATATTAAGTTATGCGGTTTTATACGCCTTAAATAAACTAAGATTATGTGTGTCGGTTAGGGAATAAACAAACCTGCTTTGTAGAAAATTTATTATCTACTTACTTGTACTTCACTGAAATTAACAAAGTTAGTTACAGATTTTCTTTTATAATTTATCGATTAGATTAAACTAAAAATAATACAGTCTTATTACGTTTTTTAACAACAACATAAACCAGAAACATACCACAACCTACGCCTGTCAAGTCAGGACTAGACCTACAGCTGACAACATTTAAGCTACGATTTAAATTGGTAAGTTTAATACAAATATTAACGTACCAACATAAAGGTTAATATATATATATTTATATATTTGTAGACGAGGCAATTTCAAGGAAATTAAAATTACCGTTGCCGTATTATTCGTAGTCTATTTAGCACATGTAAACATAATTTTCAGGCGTGCAAGGAAGGAAAACCGACTAACAACGTATAGATTAATTGAAATCTATTAACCAACGTGAGTCAAAAAGGCCTGCACTTATCGCACATTTCCCTAATGCATGGCTGCGATAAGTAGGCTTGTGGGACTATTCCTACTGTTGGCTTAAAATATATTTTATTTACACGCATAGCTCTATTACGTCATGTTTAACTGTATTTGAATTTAATGTATGAAACTTCATATGGATCACTACAAGAAGAAATACATTAGGTAAGCAAACTTTGTGACCATCAACCCATGCAGCCAACGTGCCCGTAGGCAGATCGCATACGAGTTATTTTTTTTGGCAGGTACTGTACTCAGCAGCCATCAATGCCCAGTCTTCCTGTGGCTAATCCGATTTGTAGAATTTTTCTACGCCTATTTCAAGTGAACGGTCAACCCTTTAAAACATTACCGCGAGTGCACTCGTTCGCGTTTGACATGTGTCAGAATAAGTGGACTCATAGTCAGTGCTGTGCAGGTCCATAAGGCAGCGCCGATGCGGCCATTGCCTTTCCCTGGGTGATGCTGTCGGCAGCTGTTGACGCAACCGCCATTTTACAATCGGTTGTTTCTTGCGCCGTGGATATGGTGGAAATATCTCCATAGGTTCCAAAATGTCAGGTGTTGTAAGGCATTATCACATCTAATATTTCTTCTTTCGCAACACCTTGTACGAAAAATTAATGTGTGCGTTAAGAGTTTAGTGAAAATATCATCGAGCATGAAGCGCGTTGTTCGCTGTTTGCAATAAAAATAACGGACACAAGTACAGAGCATGCCAAAAATTTGCGTGATGCAACACTTGACTCAGGAGTTACTGCGTGATGCAACACTTGACTCAGGAGTTACTGCGTGATGCAACACTTGACTCAGGAGTTACTGCGTGATGCAACACTTGACTCAGGAGTTACTGCGTGATGCAACACTTGACTCAGGAGTTACTGCGTGGCCGAGCGGGTGAGGTCGGAATAGAGGAAATAATAAACAACTTATGTATAGACGCTTCTAACATGTTTTCACATCTGCAAGCAGGTATGTACAAATAGGCTGTCTTATCTCACTGATTAAAGAGAAATGAAAGAAATGAGTAGTTTCTGCACTGAAATGACATATAGGCCAACGGTACTGCATCATCATAAGATACATATAAATCTCAGGTAACTTCCTGTTCATATTCCCCAGAATTATTTTCCGTGTGCGATAAGATGACTAAGATTGTATGTGCGCCTTACATACCTTCACAATAAGTAATCAAAGTTACACACGCTTGATTGCTAAATTCTGATTACTCGAGTTTCATGTAAATTAATGGGCAGTTTTTACGACTTGCGAACCCAGCTTTAAATATATTTCTCCGCTAATTCGACACCAAACAGAACACGTATATTAAATATGCAGGAATATATATGCTTACATGGGCGAAACCAACATCTTCATCGCCAACTAACACTGAGTTGTAGTATCTTGGTATAATAGTAAAGCAAACGTCGGTGAATCAGCAAATCATATATTATGATGACCGAAAACGTTTGTATATTTGCAATACTGGTGAGTGTTATGCATACATAAAAATACTGGCGTTAGAGGTTGAATTCAGAAAACATATCTTAGGGCTGCATAGCTTGCTAGAAGTTCAAGTGTATTTCTACTAAAGGCTGTTAGCTGTGAAACGAGCACTTTTGAAATCAACCTTTTAAATAAATCACCACATACATTGCATGCAGGTTTCCTTTACAAGTTGTCAGCTAACTCAGTAAAATAGTTCGAATTATTGCTAATGGCCTACACTCTAAATTCGAACTAGCGTAAAACCTCCGATTCGCCGTGGAATTCAACTAATCGAATAAGTGAAAATGGCTCCATTTATAATCAGTGGGAAACCCATTGGTTGCTTCAGCGAAACAATTTCACTGATTGAACAAGTGACGACCAACTGCATGCGGCGAATTAAATATTGTTTCTTTTATTGAATTTAGGGTAATCATTACGAGAAATCAACATATTTCCGTAGTAGTCATTGCTTTTATTATGCAATTTAACGTAATAAACAAAAGTAACAAATAAACTCATGGTGTCCAGGACTCGGACCTACATTATCTCTCTACTAGACCGTTACCTAGTCAATCCAGCTACCAAGCCTACGTTAACTTCTAAGGAGGAAAGACATGTATTACATTTCTTTATCGAAAATATGTTGCTTTAAATTCTATGCGCTATTTTTCGTTTATAGTTTAATTGGGGACATTAGGATTGTTAAAACAAATAGTACGCATGAATGCACTCACTTCATATTTAATGCAGTTTAGACTTCAAACCGAGCGCTGTGATGATTACGTGGAAACGAAATGAATTACGTAAAAACGGAATGACAGACTGAATGTTCGTGTTGTCTCGTAACAGAGTATTATAAAAGACGGAGCTCGCATTAAAAAATGTATATTTATTGGTTTTATTAATGCATGCGTCGTTATTTCATTTGACACGCGTTGTTTAACTGATCGACCGGTCTAAAACAAAAGACTGAAAAACAGAGAGTGAAATGGTTGAAGGATCCGTGAAAAAATGTCACTAAAACAATAAGCAATAAATGACATTCTTTCCATAAGTCCACAATTAAATTGGCAGGAAATACTGTTCAATAATTCCGGTGGATTTAACTGATTTAAACAGAGAAATTCTCACTGATTCAGGTTTATACAGTAAAACGACAGGAAAAAGTTCGTCATCACTTGTTTCGAAATAGACTGTTCCAGCAGTGATCCAAATGCCTAGTTACACGGTCATGACTGCAGAAACTAGGCTGTGCAGATTATATAGACGTCAGTGATAGAATACAAAGACGTCTTTTTTGAAAAGCGATCATTCACAGGTAAAAAAATTCCTCGTTAAAACATTTTGTTTATGATTCCACGAAAAAAAATGTCGGCAGTAAGTTTCCAAAAATTGTTGTATCTAAAATTATTATTTTATGTAATTTTTTAAGTGGCTTAGTTTGCGCTTGTAACACGACCGCGCGGAGAGCGCTTCATCCACGCGCCATGAGACGACTTTCAAGTTGATGTTGGCCTGCTGTAAACGTCGCCTCCACAGAGGAAATAGTATAGTGGCTGTTCACGGTAAAGAGAGCTCTTTAGAGGCCCTAGTTACTTCTACTTTCAGCCATTTTTTTTCATTCTTCAACCACCTTTTAAAAATAGATATTGTCGTGTAAGTAATAAACACGGTGTGTATATTCCACCACACTTTGAAGTTAACGTCTAAGGGAAAAAAATAGAATATATTTATCGACTATCATTCCAAAAGAGAGGGCTTTCAAAAAGTGCTCACTTTTCTGTGAATGGCCTATAATTAGACGTTATTTGACATGCCTCATCCATAGTGGGCCAGCTGTGGCTGGAAATCATGGACGCCATCGAGGCTAATTTACACGCGTAGTCCCATAAACACGCCAGAGGCTACAGATTTACACCACAGTCGAGTTACAAGGTACCTGGATCACGCTGTGAACTTCAGCCAGTGACAATCAGAATGAATCAGTTAACTACACCGAACATTTTCGTGAAAGCTACAGACTCGCCCTTTCTTGTAAAATTCAACCTGTATTTTCCTTTCGGTGTACATAAAGTTATTCTGCGGGAACGTCTAAAGCATGCGTTAACAAGTGTTTTGCTTACTATGCAGTCGCTTACGAACAGTGTTGTGCTAAGTAAAATAAGCCTATGATTTTGTGTTCGCAACAAACAAATTGGTTGGATGAATTTCCACACAACTATTTTTTTTGCAATGGAAATTGAAACCCTGCAGAGGGGAAAAGCTTGAGAAGCAATGCACTGATGTCCGAGATTAATAGTCAACTACACTCTTCGATGTGACTCATTAAAAGCTATGACTCATTTGCAGGTAAACGTTTTCCTATATGAGAATCTTCAATTATTTTCAAACTGCAATTATTTTATTTTCTGTATTCGATTATGGAACGCATTTATAAGTAGGGCCTTGATTGCCGTGTGGGTAGAATAACTATGCATTTCGCACTTTATAGTCTAATGCGGTATTAAATACAGTTGTAAGGCTTAAGTTGTATTGACATTCGGCTAAATAGGAAACTTTGTAATCACCCAATATTTATTTTTGTGAGCTCATGAAAATCGGCTTAGTTGAAATAGTCTACTCAATTTTGCTTGTTTAATGATCTCATTGCAAAGATAATTATGATGAGCCTACACTGCAATCATCGTGACACATAGATAACGAAGAGCAGGTATGAGTTAACCAATTGAGAGGCAGATCTACAATTCAGTAAAATTGCTACTGTACTTCATGTTTTTTAAAATATTTATATATAATACAATTTATTGTACTACAAACCAGGACTTACAAGATGTACCAAACAATATTTATGTTTATATTCTTTTATTTTCCTTTACTACAAAATATTTCTCTGCGTCGTATGTAAGCAGTAAATGTATGACGTTTGTCTGAAAGAAGACGCCTATAGCAGTTGAAAAGAAGTAAATTTAAATTTTTGAATGTTATGTTCATTCTTGCTCCTTGTTCAACATATTTTTAATATATAGAAATGAAAGTTTATATTTGTGTTTCTATAACCTTACATACGTCATAATTTTTTTCTTAGTCATTAGCAGATGTAGGGATAATCATAATTTTATTATTTTATATTTATCTGTAACACTTACTGCATTATTTTCGTTTCATTGAGATTTCTTTGTAGTATCTTGATGCATAAATATATGTCAAAGTCAGAAATTTCTGATTTTGTGACTAGAATTAATTAAAAATTAAAGCGCTCACTAAGCGAACGATAAAACGAAGCTGTTTTATAGGCAACTTTGACATACAAAAACTATCACATAAACAGAGCGATTGAAATTATGCTCAGTCTATCGTGATTTTCTTTGCATAAGAAGTGTAAGGTGTATATTAAATTTGCCAACGACATTCAGGTTCAAAATATAGATTTCGAGTTCTATGAGTTATCTAAATTTTATTACTATTTACTGAAGTTTGAAGAAAAAAATTAAGCTGGGACATTTAACGGTTATTATGCCTTCGATTATGGTGTGTGTAAACACATGTAAACACAATTGTAAAGACAAATAAATTGGGAGACTAAATTCATTAATTGCCTACTTTCGACTTACCTATTCTTAGTTTACATGTAAAAATGTTTAATGTACAGCCTGTATTACTTAACAAGTGTTCCTGTTAATTTATGTTTTGCAAATTATAATTTAGCCTGTACTACAGTTCATCCTATAGTATCATGATTAGGTATATCTAGGTAAGTTATTAATAACTAATTTATAGAGACCTTAAAAATTCGCTAATTCATTTTGAGACATGCTATAATTCAAAACACGTGTGCTGATATAGCTTTAGCTATTGGTGAACACGGTGTTTGACACCTCTTGGAGAACGCTGGCCCAATCGCCGCCTTCCACTGTGAGAGCAGACAACCAATGTGCATTTAATATCGGCATAATTGCACATAAAACTGCAGAGTCTAGCCTGCAGGTCATTGAAGTCGCGAATTTTCCCGGTCTCTACTAATGTATCGTTATAACGATTTTTAAAATTATTTTTTGTTATTATTTAGTAATACTAGTTGTAACACCTACTACTATGTAGTCGAAGAATCCATCCTGATGGCGGGGATAATGACTTCTTATAAGAGGCGGCATTCTGAAGTATTCCATTTACTTATAAAAAGGAAAATAATAGAGCCAAAGTAGGTAAAAGCACCCAACAATTCTACGTCATTATGTAAAGTTAATTTGTATAATGCTGTATCAGATAAGGGATAGAAACATATGCAGGCCAGTTTATTATGGGTGTAAAAATGTGTCCTTTTAAATACTTAGGCCTAACGTTAAAACAGAAAACTATGTTCCTATCATCATAAGTAAAGAATCCTACAAATACTCTACAAACTCATTTGGCAGGATTGTACCAGAAAGTCACCTGCTCAAAGCTACCGAATTGTTTATCTCACTGAACCACTATCCGAAGATAGCTTTGCAGTTTCTTTAATTGAAAATACCAAGCCTGTATGCAAAAGTTTGTTTTAATTTACGCCATGCACTATTCCACCAATTCCAGAAATAAAGACCAAAGAATTCGACAGAATGAAGTGTTAAAAGTAATTAATTAATTTTGTAACTTCAGTATTTAAAAGAATATTTTGACTTTTTTTAATACGGAGCTAGAGAGGAATAAACGCAATGTTCAATATTTCATCTGAAAAGTTAGTAGGGGTTTATATTTATTCACTTAAATCAAAATAGCACCATAAATACGTAAGTGTTATAGATGTATTTCACGAATGAAACGCCAGAGATTACTTACGTCAATACAAAGAAAATATGTTAAACTTTGTTCAGTTAACTTCTTTCTTACAAGTACGAATTCGCAACAAGGTAGGTGAAATCTGTCGCAAAACAGAAGTGGACAACCACAGTGGTAGGTCTGTTCGGGTAACTAGAGACAGGTTTCGTCCCGGCAACCTCCCTAGATTCATAAATACCTGGGCTCATTAACGGGTCACGTGATCGATGTAGGGCGAATTCGAACTTCGATATTAGCTTATAGTGCGACCTTACTAGAGAAGGGTTTGAACCAGCTGTCTCCCGTGTTGCATTCTGCAGTTCGTAAGCAGATGTGCAATCGCCTTACGCAGCCACAGTGTCTGCCCCTGCGAGAGACCTCGGTATTCACAGACGTCGTTTTGTATTTACCTTTACGCAATTCCTTACCTCACACCGAGTGTGTTTATTATTACTACGTTCTTCGTAGTCAAATTTGTATTCGATCTGCTTAAAACCATAATGATTAAGTCATTTTAGCCGTAGATATAAAATAGTTACAGAAATCATTAATTAAAAATTTTGGGGTGGCTGTGTGTCACTTTGGCGACCAAGAAAATATGACGACTTGTAAAGATTTATTTGCAGTGGCCATTCTCAGAAACAGAAGTATTAGTAAATATGATTTACTCTCTATTTTATTTCTTATATAAAATTTACTTGAAACTTGTACATTGGTTTAAAGTTAGTTGCTGATCTCCCGTGGCGCAGTCGGTTGATGCGCCACCGATCTCAGGTGCGGGAGGTTCTGGGTTCGAATCCTAAGTAAGGAATGGGTATTAGTTTTAAGTTTGATTATAAGCTATGTTGTAAGACAATTTATAAGCCGTACGTTGATAACCCTTTAGGCCTAACACCGGGGAACGTTAATAAGCCCTTTTCCATTCCAACTAAAGTTAGTTCTTTGATTTAATTGTAGCACAGACGAGCATTATTTAATTCATAATATTATAACTTTAACTAATATGTTGGCAATATAATAGTAAAACACTTTTTACGTAACTGCAATATTACATCCTCTCAAGCAAGCCAAACACACACAAATTTAAAGTTAGCTTTTTTTTTACCGCGTCTTAATTAGCGTATGCAGTTTTACCAATTTTCTCAACCAGCAGAGAATATTTTTCACTTTTTAAATGAGTGATTTCTGGAGACCCTAGCATTTTACCTGTTAATTCGGCACCCTGCTAAGCGATATAAATGAATATTTCACTAAAATGTGTAGACACCTAATTTCCGCGAAAAGAGTTCTGTCTGCTTGTATTTTAAACACTTAGGTATATTTTGTATTTATCCATATA